>JBCAUI010134426.1:0-33461 GCA_038406195.1 Haplosyllis anthogorgicola
AATAGCCCTCTGCCTGCATTCAGGCAGTGCACACTAGACCATCCCCATGCATGTATCATATGTGGTAATAAATGTAGAGTCACCGTAATGCCTCGGGTTAGTGTTATATGTCCAACACATAGCATAACCCCATGACAGTTTACATTCTGATCGAGTAAGTGTCATGTTTTGGAATTATAATTAGTTCAGAATTATCAGCCAATCAGTGTTGAGGAAAAAATTCAGTGTGGCATCCGTGGTTCAGAATCTGAGACATGAAGTTTGTTTTCTTGCTTTAATGAAAACTGCTAAATTTGACCAAAATTCCTCACAATTTCTTGTATAAATAGTTTTAGTAAGTAATGTAACCATTCAGGCATGTTTGAACCAAGTTTTGGCTGATTTGGACAGATTTCTGTTATTTTTCGTACTTTTAGCAAAATTTGTAAAAACCGTGAAGCAAGAAAACAAGCTTTTCAATCGTATTTTTGTGTGAATTATAGTCCTGAAAATGATAAACCAAAGCAGCAACAGCAGCTGCAGCTGCAACAGCCTGCACAGTCACAGCAGCAGCAGGCAGGAGCCACTGGGCACCAACAGGCCCAGTTGGCCCAGTTCTTTAGAGTCACAAAGAAGTAAACTAGGTGAATTTTTAGTCCTTATTTGGTATCATTGGTAGCACTGAGAGTGGATCCAGGTGTGGTGGCAGTAGTGATATTGTCCTGTTGTTGTAGAGATGATGAGGAAAACACAAAGAGAGCTCTGGAATGAGCGGTACATGTGACACCTCCAGAGCCACCTGGACAGCCACCCTGAGATGGATTTGGCAGATGAGGACCACAGGTGTCTTCCTCACCAATAAGGTACAAAGCTGTTGTGTTCATTTGTTGATTTGTTGGGGTGTTGAGGCCTGGTGAGCCCTCCAAAAATAGTTCTAAGATTGTTTTGGTGCTGAGCTGGTAGGTCTTCAGATGTAGCTGTTGAGTTGTTGATTTAGCTGTTAAGATGTTTGTTGGCTAAGGTAACACAATAATCCCTAACACTGTTAGTTCCTTTAGTATTTAAGGGAGAAACTGGATTCATCAAAATTATGGATGGGGGGAGGGTATTTAGATCCAGAATTGAGTTTCTCCAAGGCTGATGTCCTTTCCTCCACGATGGTAGCCTTGGCAAGCTGTCAGTATGTTTTGAAACTGATGGTAACAGAACAAGGGCATAAACTAGTCAATAAGTCTTTCTTTTCAGCGATCCAGTACGAAAAAACCGTAATTTTGATACCTTGTAGTGCGTTCAAATTGTCTCTGTACAAATATCTGAGTTTAATTCTAACGTTTAAGAATGAAATAAGATTCAAGATATCTTAATTTTAACTTAACATCCTATGCAATGTGACACAGTTACACAATGTGCAAGGCATAAATAATAAAATTACACTAAAAATATTAGCAAAGCCACTTGACAATCATGCGTGAAACAAAATCGTGCTTCAAAATGTGCTTAATTTTTTTTTATTGTAATGGTTGACCACATTAGAGTGTTGGTTATTAATGTCATATAGTCTATATACATGCTCTGTCTCTCTCTTCCGGGATAGGACATTTAAGTATTATTTTGTGCCGTTAGTCGTGTAATACAAACAGCACCAGTGCCATTTTGCTTGTGAAGGAAGAGTGCACTTAATTTTTTATATTTTCTTTATTTTGAAAGCCATTTCATTAGGACTGTGATCACACTAATTTTGGGTTACAGCTAATTTAACAGCACACTTTACTTGCTACAGAGACCAACCCGATGCATCATGACTGCGCTCAAACTGCGCGAAGTAGGGGGCGGTGTAGTTTCTCTTTTTTTACGCCTGCCCGAGACAGACATAGCCTTTGCCTTAAGAGCATTTAAATCGCTTTTCTTCCTCCGAATATCATACTCCTGATCCTAGAAGTTGTATAAACCGAAATACCATGCTGTTTAACATATGCAAAAGAATGCACTACAAAGCGAAAATTCTACTTGAAAGCCTGTACTAAAATACAAAAGGTTAACAAACATGCAGACTCCCTTGTATTAGTTTTGACTATATTATTTCTTAAAACATAAACATTACCAAAATACGCCCCTATCTCTGCATTTTACCTTAATTCAAACACTACCATACAATTTAAACATCTATGCATCACCAAACTGAACTACTACTATGTGCTGCAAGCTGTTTTCATAAAGTTGAAAATTGTTTGGGGTTGGGTTTTTTTCAAATAACTGTTTCAGTACGAGTACGAAACATTCTACGAGGATAAGTTACCTTGAATTTCTCCAGTTGACCTTTCTTATCATCCAGTGTGGATTTAAGTTCGTAATCTTTGACCTTGGCCTCGGTGTCTTTGAGCCATTTGTGTAGGGCGTCGTAAAGTAGGTCGAAGTCATCCCATGATTGTAGGGCACTTCGTAAGCCTTCTTCTGATTCAGTTAACCTGATTTTGTAGTTATCTTCAAAAATACATAAATAACAAATTCTAAATGGTATCAAATTTATGTTAACAGATTGATAAATCCGAATGAAAAATACTTCACTGTGAATTTCGCTGAACCGTTTGCATCCAGAAAAACTGGATAGTTACCCCAGTCATGCTTAAGTGAATCCAGCTCTTTCTTGATGATCTGCTGACCGTTCGGTGCGGTTTGAGGTAGAGTCTGATCTGCAAGGTTCACTACAGCAGAAATCTTCTCTTCTCCGTCAGATTTACTTGCTTGAAGTTCCTATTTGGGCAAATATTCACAATAGATTGTAACCTATTTTTTTCGAACATACACGTACTTCTATTCAAATTGGTTATTGTTATTTGCCATTTTCGGTAAAGTAGATGACAACGACAATCTTACAGGAATTTTCAATTAAGGATAGACTTACAGCAAGTCTGTCCAATTTGCTCTGTATGCTGTGTTTGTCTGTGGATGGTTCCCGACACACCTCCAATCTGTCAATCACGCCCTGTAGCCAGTCATGTGCCACTTTAAAGTTGTCAGAGTACTTCTGGTGAGTATTTACGTGACTCTCACTCTGTTTTACACGATCCTAAAATTAAAAAAAATTCTTTGATACTTAACATTCAAATTACAACGTAACAAATATGTTCTTACGACATTTTATTAAAGTACATGTACACAAAGAAAATGTTTCTTACCTGTACAACTTTACATAAATGTTTGTACTGTTCCTTTAGGGCCTCCAGTTTTGTTGATACAGTTGGTGACTGGAGAGTCTTTCCCTTTTCTTCAACGTTGTCAATTACACTCTGGTGATTAGTCAGTTCTTGGCTTATACTCTGAAATTTATTATTAATAACACGTGTGTACACAATGTTTCTTTTTCTTAAATGCAAATACTACACGGCACTGAAAAATTTAAAATTCTTGCTGGGAAGACATCCACCCCCTCTTATTTTCATATTAGACCAAATTAACCTACCCTGTAGTTTTGTAGTTGAGCCTTCTTTTCTGGTAAGGTGTTCTGCAGTTCAACATCAGCTACCAGAATGCGTTCAGTATCCTGTACCCACTTCTCTAGTTGGTTGTAGATGTCATGGAATGTAGCCCACTAAAATATGTTTAAATTATGTTTACAATAGTCATTATCTAGCCTGTCGTTTGATTCACTAAAACTTTAATACTAAAGGAAAGAAAAATCGGCAAATAAATAAACATGTACTATATTCTTATAGTAGCTCGTGTACGCAATGCTCACCTGCGACAAAGTAGTATCCAAATGCCTCAGTGTATCATTAAGGTTATCACAGTAAGTCTCCCACTGCTCACGCAGGTCGCGGAGCTGCTGCCGTATCACCTCCCTGCCTTCTGTGGAAGTGCTAGGGTAGAGTTGCTCCCCGGCCTCAAAAGCCTTGGAAAACTTCTCCCCACCGATCTCTTTAGCTTCAACCATCTCCTGCAAATGTATCGTTAGGTATTTATTAGATGTATTTAAATTGCCATGGCCTGCTTGAATCTTGAAAGTTATTTTTTGTTATTTTACTGTCTATGTCGCTACAATAAATTATTGCTGTAACATTGGACAACATATGATTGTGAAACAGACATTACAACTTGACATGGACTGGAGCCTGTCATGTGCGATACCTAATTTCTTACAACTAGAATGTCATAAAAGGCAGTCATGTTGGCTGAGAACAGGTATAATAAACATGACTATTAAGGATTCTGTGCAAGACATAAGAACCGTAAAGATAGGATGTTCCAAAACAGGTTCTACCTCACTTGTGTATTGCAGCTACATACCTTGACGGCTTTAAGCCTGGACTCAAGCTCGTCTAGCTCCCCCGTGTGGCTGGAGTTAGACTGGAGCCGTTCCTTGGAAGCCGTGAAGTACGTCATGAAGTCTTTGTAGGCATCAAGATACAACTGATGATTGTCTATATTCTGTTCCATTCGGTCCAAGTTATCCTGAAACAAAACGTGACCAACAGAAAATGAAAATAAAGGCACATATGTATTCTTGTTGTGAATGATTGATATGCACTGAAACTGATGTGCTGGTTCCATTTCCAAGTGGTACAGAACTTGTCTTCGATAAATATGTTAATTATGTTCAGAAACTTGTAAATTTCACCAACCTGAACATTACTAGCCAATGTGTCAAATCTAGTCTTGAGCTGAGTAGCATATTGCTGGGTTCGAGTGTCAGAAGAGTTCTCAGAGATTTGTTTTGCTTGTTTCAGCACATTGTCCATTGTTTCCTGGTGTGCTACTATATCTTCCTGTATTCTCTGTGAATTAAACCAAATAAACAACATTAGTATCAAATCTGTGCAATATTCCAGTCAGCTGTATTGCATAATTTACATTTGTTATCACTAAGTATACTTCGTTTTTCTCGAATAAAACTCACCTTAAAGGTATCTCTCTGTGCCTGCTTGGCGTCGAGATCAGGACGAAGTCCCGACTCATTTCTGACTTTTGCTTCAGTGTCCTTCAACCATTGTGCAAGATTTTCGTACAACTCATCATAACCTTGCCACTGGTGCATACATAGTTCAAGCTTGGTTCTACAAATACAATATTAAAACAAACCATGAACCTATTGGTAAATAGTAGTAGTAATTTGTAATTAGAAATTAGTAATTTGTTAAGATTCCCGACTAAACAAACAGTTGATTTCTAAACATGATTTTCTGAAGTGGAAATGAGGTCGAAGGAGGGATCAAATAAGCGGGCGTCTTCTTCCTTCCACCTTTAGTTTGACAACGCAAAATAAGTACTTCTGGTAGGAGGGCAACGATATTACATCTTACCCACGCATTTATTTATGACAAGAAAAGTACTGTTCATAAGTCTGTTTAAAACAACAAAACAGTATTGCTGTTAACAAGAACGATTACAATACAGAATATACCTGATATGACCCAGATTTTATCAGGTTTTGTAAAAAGCGTGCATCACAAGACAAAGGATTTTAGGGTAGTCTATACACATTATAAACAACGACTAAGTATTTGTTGGCAATAGCAATAAGAAGTACGTGCCGCCAATTAGTACCTACATGTTATCTTGCTTGGTATCACTTTTGATAATATTGTTGCTTTCATGTCTTAACAGAACATGTAATTTTACAGCTTTTTTAAACAGTGCAGACAATTCGTCATTTTGACCGGTTTTTTTTAATAACCTCTCCTGTACAAGCCGAAACTATTGACCGCTTTGCACATGTCTAAATAATTGTAGCTTTTTACAACAATAAAGTAGAACCTGCCTTGAGCAGTACTCTTTTATTTCTTACAACTAGGATACCATAAAAGGTAGGATATTGTAGGAGACAGCTATTGCTCAAGGCAGGTTCTACTGGACTATATTTTTTACTTACTTTGTTTCCTGCAGCTTGTCAAGAAATTCCTTCCAGTTGTTCTGAGTCTCTGTTTTCTGTGAGTCGAGTTCCATCTTTCTCGGATCCGGTGCTGCTGTTTTAAGTAGATCTACTTTATCTGCTACGACTTGTGTTTTCTCTTCGCCCTGTGGTTGAGAGGCCATTAACTCCTGCAAAATTAAATATGAAATGACATGTAGAATAAATCAGATTTAGGTCTTATACTTAGTACAAACTGTGGACACTCTATGCTGAACAACTTTCCGATGTCATCTTTCTCCAGGGATCCAGAGATTCAACTGTAAACCATTGTGATAAAAACATAACATGATAAAAATGTTAACAACTTTCCGTTGAAACATTTTATGGGAAGCGCGTGTATGTACCTCTTGTCGGGCCTTTAAATTTTCTTGCACGCACAGTTTTCGGCGGAGTGACTCCTCAAAGAAGACAATTTTAAAATAATCCTCCCTTGACAATGCCTCGTTAGTTGCTTCATTACTGGCAGAGATCAGTTCTTCTGTTTCTTCCAGCCACTTTCTATCGGCCAGAATGTCATTACTGCAATTAATGCTTTTGACAGAGCTTACAGAACTATTGGTAGCGCTGTGAACGTTATATTGGTCACGGTTATTAGTGGCGCATCTTGTTCGTCTTTCTTGCATTGATGCTATGTAGAGTTGTGCAAAATCCTTTCTTGTTCTGGGTTGTTTTGCGATAGCCTCTCGTTTTCTTCTCGGAGTTAACTGTGGCGACAAATCGGTGGGACTCGTCGGCGATTGAGAGTGAAAAGACGTTTCTTTAAACAACAGTTCAGGTGCATAAGCACCGGGGGACGTGATTGGCGGCAGCGACTCCAATGCGTCCTCCATTTGTGATAACCTAACACTTCTTGGCAGAGAGAAGGATGTTGTGGGTACTTCAACGTGTTCGAGCTGAACTCTTTTCTGACTGTCTCCGGGTAAAGTGGTTCTTGTATTCGATGCGTGGTCAAACTTCATCAATGCTTTTCGATCTTTCGTGGGTGTACTGGTCCGAGTACTAGTTGCTGTTTTCTCACCCGGTGAAATTATCGTTGCATCGCCGGTGGGCACAATCTTATCTGGTGTGGTATCTAACCCTGCATCTTTCGGAGTTTCATCACTGATTTTTCTCCTTACCTCACTGTAAGGAGTGCTTGACATCATAGATACCCTGGAAAACACCTCTGGAGGGTAGGATTCTATTGTGTCCACATACTGACCGATTTCTTCCTTGCAGGTCTGATCCACTTCACCATCAACATCATGGGACTCGAGCGAGAACACCTGGACTGAGAAATTTCCAAGCTGAGCAGACGACACGACTTTATCATCAATGCCCTCCCTATCAATAACGTAAGTGGCTCTCCTGTACATTGTACCATCACTTTCTGTATTCCCAGCATCATGACTCGTTTGCTTCGAGGTTGCAGTAGGGTAGGCTCTGCCGTGTCTTGGTATCTTAATAACTTGGGGTGGTACTGGATGCCCATGTTTGTCCAGGTAACTGGTCGTTTCTTGTGATTTCCTGTCGATTGTTCCATATCTTCGCCCCCTGTGGACGGGTTCCCTGGACTTGTCGTCGGTTGAACAATTTAAACAGCTCAAGTCCATGATGGGTTCACATTGTGAAGCATCACTTGATCCGAACAGACACAATCATTCCATATTCTTTTGTTTTACATCACATTTTGATCATTTCTATCCTCGATCATCTTAACAAAATAGGGAAACGACACCTTGTTTATTCATTTTTCGTCTATTCCGAAGTGAACGCCACAGTATCATTCTTTGCAATGTCAGTTCATGCCCTTGTACACTTGGTATCAACTTTCTCATCTTTTCACTTTAGGTCCATTTCACAATGTCAACGAGGTCTTTATTTCCATCCTTTTCTGCTTTGGTTACCTTTTAATCTATGCACTTTATATAAAGTTGTTCTACAAAAGGTACAACTATTGTAAACAGTTAAAGGACTTAGATGTTCACTCAAGGGGCAAGGATATGTTCCACTAATATGATCGCGACTCTAACACAAAACACAAAAGTAGCCTCCCTTTTTAAACACACCAAAGGCTGCAATTTAGCTTTTCAATTGTTCGCTTTTTTACCGTATATTTCAAATGGCTGACAAATTGCAAATAATAGTAGGTACTTTTCAGGGTGAAACGAGTAGATAATTCAATAGTATTGCTGGTTGAATTATTTAACTGTCACCTGTATAACGATCAAATCTCTAATCTTACTGAACGTTTGACGCTTTGCATTATCATGCATTAATTTTGTGAAACGCATTTGGCCAAAATTGCAATATGCAGGTAAAACATACATCACAAATATGTTCAGAAATATTAAAGTTAAACCCATACCTATCATTTGAGCATTCAACATTGTGGCACAAAATAGTTCCAATTCTAAAAGCTCACAAGACACAGGAGAATTATTCCATTATCGAAATGAGTTGTTCACTTTAATTACTAAATGCGCAGAGTAGCATATCGAAAATAAAAATAATCCCAGACTGATAGAATGGTTTTTGAAAAGAAAAGTTGTACCAAGACACAGACACCCTACTGTTTGCTTGAACCTCAAGCCCCGAAACTGTTGCCTTTAGTCCTTGTTTTACTAGTAAATATGTTAACCGAGACGCGAGTATTGCTTTCTTGGGTGGTGTACAGCGAGGTGTCTTTTCTAGTCGTATAAACAACTGAACGCAATCATATGATAAATGTTTTGGTTAGTTCCTAGCTAATTTTCTCCATCAACATCTATTTACTAATAAACCCTTGAGTGAACATCTTCATTTTTCCGTTGAGTCAGTTCCTAGTTTTTCTCAATAATCCAGCAGGTTATGATCTATTGGGGTCCAATAGGTACACAGCAATGCTTCCATTTACACTTGTCGAGGCATCTCACTACGACACGTACACGAGAAAGCTACTTGGATCGTTTACACTGGGCCACACGACAATGATATTAATATCTTAAGTGGCTACAGGGCGGAACTACCAGATGTCTTGCCCGTTGCACGTTACTTTTATGTACACATGTACCCGCAGCTTTTTTTTATCCATCCCGAACATTTTTGTCGTGGGTATTAAGTTTGCACATTGGTTTATTCTAATAGCATTAACGTTCGTGATAAAGTCAGGGTGCAGCAATTAACCCAAATTCTTCTTTTCTTTGCATCACATATGATACAGAAAAATGCCGTCTTTCGGAATGGTTAAAAACATGTTTTACAAGGCATATGTTGTGATATGGTAATAGTGGAATGCTTTAATCTGGTTTACAATTTTCAGCAAATACCCAATGGATTATGTGTAAATTGCAATAAATATTTCAACTGTATTTCGTATTGTACAACCCGATGACACAAGATGTTTTTACTCTTATCAATCACATGACATTACATAAAACAACAAAAATATGTCCCGTCACAAATTTTCAACTCAGCATTTGTTGACAACTCTACAATCTTTCTGTTTTGAACTGACTATACAATGCTACAGCGCACTCAGTAACAATGAAATTAAACTCAGTGGTTGAACAGCTCATAATTTAATAATCACAAATCAACTGACCTGTACGGCAGCGAGTTTGGCTTCTATGCTGTATTTATCGCCGGAGACATCTTCACACCAAGCAACCTTTTCATTTGCTGCGGACAACCATCGTACTTGGTCTTCGTGAACCTCTGCAACGTGCGTTTCTACCGCATGGTTCAGCGTCTCTGCCACCTACAATTTTAGTCGACATCGTTAGATTCGTTACCAGTGAATTAAGTACCAAACTGAAGTTTTCGTGTCCTGAGTCACTTCTGACAGCTTTCTTTAAATGACAAGTACCAACATATTCATGTCCTATTGGTAGAGGTCTTAATTCTGGAATTTGCGACTTCTGATTGGGATATCATAATACTGTATTATACTGATGAAACTGGGCATTTTAATATTTACCATTAAGGCCCAGTCTCAAAAATTGGCCTTGACATCCGGTGCTATTATTAGAAGGACTACGGTTTGTATGAAAACGTTACCTTGGCTGCTTTCTGCATAGCCGCATCATATTTCTTATGCAGTACTGTGGAATCCTTGACCAAATTGGATGATTCAGGTGAGTGGTACTTATCATCCAGCTGTTTGATCTCTTCTTCAAGTTGAACAATCTCATCTTGATGTGCTTCCAATTCCTTAATCAATTCTCGAGCTGTCTGCAATTTTTCGACGAGTTCCTCATCAGATCCAGACACATCGTCAATTTTGTTCAGCTTATCCCTCACTTCTTGCAACCATTTCTGCTGTTCCTCAAGCCTCTTGTTAAGGTCACCTCTTTGTTTACTGAAGTCTTTGAGTTTGTTCTGAAGCTGATCTGCGAGCTCGGATGCTCTTACAAATTGGTATTCTACTGCCTGCAAGATCAAAAGAAAAGTAATAGTATAATATAAGGTTACCTTAATTTACCAACAATATTCTAATCATGCAGAACAAAAATTGTGAGCTCGTGTATAATGTAGTGTGTACACAAGACTGAAATTCTACGTGTGTGACGAATAGGCCTACTGATACAAGGCTGAGAATGCTGTACCAACCTGTTGAGTATCCTTCAGCTGTGGAATCTGTTTATGTTGATTCAGATCTTCTAACGTGGTCACTTTACTATTTATAGTGTCAAACACCTCCTCATGGTAGGGCAGCTCACCATGATACTTGTCTAGTTGGTTCTGAACAGAAACTACATCTGAAAAAACGGATAGTCATAAATTATTTATTTCATCTGTAGCATACTTCTCATGTATGAAATGTAATTTCTCAAGGCCACTATTGAGTAAAGTTCATAAACCTTACCTGTAAAGTGTTCACACATATCTTCCATATTGTGTATCATGGAGTTCAACCAGATGCTCAACTCATCCTTGTTATTATCTATCTGTTCCCAGCAAACCAACTGTTCTTCCAATTTTGCACGGTTTTCTGCCAATTTCTGTAAAATGTCCAGATTTCAACTTTGAGCTTCAATTAAGTAAGATATTTTTGATCATTCCCATTTTTAAAACTTCTTACTGAAACAGTTACAACAATAAATAATCATACACGTACCTTAGCAGAACTCTTCCACGTTTTGTTAATTTTATCCACATCATCGGTAATAATACTCGAATCAAATTGAGGTAGAGTACGAGTCTCCTGTGTCAGCTGTCGGCCTTTCGTATTGTGATGTTCCATTTGTCTTGCCTGACTGTCCAAGTCCATTTCCGCACTCTGAAATTGTAATATCAAGAAAGTTAGTACCACATTTTAATTGACTGCAGCACTTAGTTGTGTCATTGTATTAGTGTTAAATATTATTTTGCCTTCAAAACTATTTTTCTAAACCTTTAACACCATACCTTGGTTTTATCCAACATGGCCTTGACCTCGGGTTGGGTGTTGAATACAAGCGGGGCTTCTGTGACTGGCTGTATCTTGTCTACCGTGTTATTGACAGCAGTATTACTGTCACTGTATTGACCCCATAGTGTCGCTACAGTTGTAGTCGTCAGTAACTGTGTCTTGATTAGATCTTGTACTCGGTGCCACTGGCTGTCTATGTCACCTGAAAAAAATTGCAAATTTACAACATAGCAAATAATAATTAAAGGTTCATCAAGTCTAATTGCCCGCTGCAGTGCACACGTGCTGAGCTATTTCTGCTACACACTAGGAAATAGCCTAGCCTAAGTAGTAAAAAATAGCCTCACATAACCAACTTACAGTCAGCAATAAAATTTTGAAAGTTACAGGGACTTCTGGTGATAAACGTCTTAAACACAATCTAATTGTTTTCATACATAATCACTAGATGAAATTTTATAACACCTCATGGTTATGCATGATTGATCACATGAAGTTTACCATACAAAGGCACGCTAGTCTTCGGGAAACTATCCGAGATAAACAAAACTGCCAACAAATATTTCTCTTACCTAGCACTTCCTGTGCGACATTCTGGTTACTTGTATCAGCTGCCATCAACTGACGTCCCAGCTCCCTGAATTCCTTCAGCTCAGGATTATGAGACTCATACTCTTTCTCAATGACCTTGATTTCATCGGACATATCCTTAATTCCCTGCAGGGAGGAATCTTTCACTATTACTCCTTCCACCTGCTGTTCCGTGTTTTCAATTGTGCCAGCAAGTTGCCGTCGCTTTTCTTCAAATAGCGACCACAGTGTCGACAACTCATCCAGCTGCCCTTGTTTCTCCTTGAGCTGAACAGCGGAACGATCGCAAAATGTCAATAACTCAGTGATCTCTATTTGTAAATGTAAAATTCTCTGTGTCGGCCGATCTTTTATTGTCATCTCGGCGTCCGTCATCAACTGATCCACCTCTCTTCTCTTGTCATCCCATTCACTAAGATCTTGTCTTAGCTCTGACAGCTCTTGCGACGCTGCATCTAGTTCGGCTTGTGACAAATCATTGGAAGCAAATTTAGCTTGTAATGCATAAAGTTTTGATCTCGCTCTTTTGGCCATGGCGGCAAACTTAGTCCATTGCTGGCACAATTCCATTCTGCACTTAACCAGCTTCAACAGTCTTTGATGTGCACTTTTAAGGGTGTCGTGTTTGGAAGAGAGTTCTTTAGCTTCACTGGGGCTACATTTATCACAGAGTGCTATCACCTCAGATTCGAGACCATCAAATCCGGGTTTGTTTTCATCACATTCAGCTTGTACATGCTACAAAGACAATAATTTATCTTATTCTTTTGCATTTATCAGTTTGTTAGTTATTTCCTGTAAAATTCAATAAAATATTGACACATTTATTGCTTTAGCAAATTTTGTAGCTTGTAACATTTTTAATTTTGAAAACGGTATGCATAAAGACAAATGAGTATTTTTGTAACTTACCTCCATTTTAATATATACATCATTAACTTCATCACTATATACATCACTGACTGCATCCACTTTCTTCTGTGTTTTGGCCAACCATTTTTCTAGTTGTGCCCAGCGCTCATAGAATGCCTGCCTCTCCTGCAATGCATTTGTTAAGTCTTCTACGCCACTGCGGACCTACAATTTAAATATAATTCTCAGTTCTATTAACTTTTAATAGTGAAATATTTAAATTCTAAACATTTAAATTTATTATTTAATCAACAGGTCAAAATGTTAGGATTACCTTATCTTTGATTTTACTCCAGTTCCCATTCAGATGGGAATTTTGCTTATTTGTTTCATTTGCACCCATTGGATTAAGGTAAGCCGTTAGCTGTTCATAATGTTCGCTCAGTGTGGTGACTGCTGGTTGATTGCTTCGTACCTCTTCTTCAAGAACCTGTCAATGGAAACATTTACAATTCAGTTGTTATGTAAAAGGGGAAAGAAACTGTGTTAGATGTTTTATTGTCAGTTCGGCAAATTTAAGTAAATTAAAGGCAAAGAACACAATCATTACAAGGCATATAAAATATAGTCATGTAACAAAATTCTTTTTAGTTCATTCCCTAAATTGTACAACACTTTACAAACCTTGTAATTCGCTAGTTCCTTGTTCAGTGTGCCCATCTCGGTTGAATGTACATTTGGTGGGGGCTGCAGTTTTTCGGACAGCTTATCCTCTATTTCTTGAACTCGTTCTGCACTGTTATTGAAGGCCTTCCATGCATCTAATGCCTATTGTGTGAAAAAAGATTGAATAATTACTCTATATCCTGTCCAATACGAAATATAGTTTGTTTTTGGTGAGCATTATTTCGGGTTACTTTAAAGCTCAAAAAGATAACACACACTCCTGACTTGAGATTTACCTTTTGCAGTTCGTGAGTTCTCTCATCAGATGCAACACAAATATGGTCCCATCGCTCTTGTGTAGTAGACAGTTGATCCTGAACATCTGGTTGATCTGAGATATGCACAGCTTCTTCTTGTAGTTTCTCCAATAGAACCTGGTGTTCATCTCGCTCTCCCAGCAAAACCTGCCATAAAATATATTGAAAATTTAACGTTTTTACATTTCCGGTACAATAAGTTGTGTACGTGGATGCATAAACGCAAATGTTTCTCGTTATTTCGTAAAACATTGGTCGTGTATCAAGTGGTACCTTAGTTGTTATAAATGCATAATCTGCATACAACCAAAAATTTATGAGTTGTGCATTAAGACACTTAGAAACAAAGCTAACAACTCACCTGATGTGCATCGTATTCAGCAGTTGCTTCCTTCACGTTAGAACAGTGTCCGACCTCCTGTGCAAGCTGTCGTTCAGCCGCATCCAACCAAGGGAAGAGAAGCTGCACATGGTTCTGGTACTGGTGCCAATGACCCACATGACTGGACAGACTGGAACTTGCATCTTTGGCTCTACCACAGAGAGACTCCCACTGGCGTCTCAATGCAGCTAATCGAGATTTGACAGCCGCTGTCTCTCGTGACTTAAAGCCTTGTGCGAGGGAAGATCCCTCCTTTTCAAGTGCCTCCAGACCCGCGTGGTTGTCAAAAACCTCAGCACAGATGTCCTGCACATAATTTAAAATATTTCTTTACTCAATGAAGTCAGCTAAAGACATGAAAATTTTGGGCTAGTAAAAATCAATCAGTACTTGACATTTATTGTAGTAATTGTCTTATTATTACATTAACAAAAACTGTGCAAAACTGACCTTAGCTTGATTGAACTGCTCGTCGGGTGAACCACCCATGTTTGGAATGTTATTGAGATCACTTTCTTTCTGGTTCAACCATGATGAGAATGTTTCCAGATTCTGGTAGAACTCTGTCCACCTTCTGTCTTCGTCTTCTAACTCTGAGACCTGCAGGTAATGTACCAAACAAAATTTGATGTTGTTGAACTTTTGTGTGTCACAATGAGGCGAAATTAACTTTAATTCTTCTTCTCGGTATACTGATCTTTAACTTTGTTTGCTTTAATCACCAATAACATTTTATAAGATAGTTAATAACTGAAAAATTTTCTGAGTAGACTTACCTTAACTCCCATAAGCTGAGTAGTGTCCGTTAATTTATCCTGCAAATCACCGAGGTCATGCTGCAGGCTCTCCTGCCTGGGTGGGCTTGCTTTCTGACGCAGCTTATCACTTAAAGCTGTCATCTGGTCCAGTGTTGGCTGAAGCTCTTGTAGAACCTGGTACATTTCTCGTTTAGTAGCCAGTTCTTTTTGTACCGCCTCTTGACCAGCATTGGCTGGTGAGCGGGATAACTCATTGTTGGCCTTCTTTTGGAAATCTTCTATCTGTTGTCTTGCTGATTCATAGTCTTCCCAATTGTGCAGGCTGTCCTGTAATTGGACACGAATACGTTAGCCTTTGCATAATCTTTGTAAGCTGATGTAAAATTATTCACTGTACACAGAATAGTTTTAAAAACTACCATCGGATGGACGGCCACATACCTTGAGGTTCAGATATTTATCCCGAGCTCTAGTTTCTGTTGTGTGCCATCGCTCCTCCAGATCGTGCACAGCTTCACTCAAGAATAGTGGAGCATGTTCTTCCTTCATTAGTTTCTTCCCTGCAGCGATATCAGCTTCCACCGCTGGTCTCTGATTATCTATTTTCGCCAAGAGATCTTCTTGACTCTCCAACAAGACCTTCACTGTCTGCAAGCTATCGTGAGGCGGGTCCTCTTCCAAACCTTTTTCTGCCTCTCGCAGCCAGTATGTTTGTGTGTCAACCGTTTCGTAATATTCTATGCAGCGCACAACTATGGTGGACTTCGTGTTGGTGATCTCTACGGCAGGCATAAGGTTCTTGTACCTCTGCAAATAGTTGTACTTACGTGAGAGATTTCAATATGAAGGTAATGGAAAATTGGCATTCTTCATTTGGAAACTCTAATGGTCAAACGATTAGATCAAAATCTCCAATACTAATCCAAAGGTTTAACCTTCTTACCTGTAACACTTCGTCCAGGTGCTTCTGTTCTTGCTGAGCCTGAGGTTCTGCTGTAGTAGGTAGAAGTTCATCTAGAGTCTTAACTAACCATTTGGCGTCCTGTCTGTGATCTTCTATGTTAGTCACCAAGTCCTGTAAACCAAAAATTGCACGAGTACTTAATTTGCCACTAAACATTATCGCCAACGTTATGAAACCTGATGAGATGAATTCTTGCACTTGAGAACGACGGACTAAACATAAACTTTCGCTTACAATAAATGTGTTACATGCCCGAATTACACAATACTTAGTTCTCATTTAGAATATTCTACCATGTTGCTAACACGGGTACCAGTAAAATAATAAGCTTTCCTATCTATTCTAAGATACACATTACAGCTTAGAACAAATTCGTTACGAATGTGTCAGATAATATAACACTTATTTGTATTCAACCACTGCTGTAAACTTTGAACATCATCCTACACTTGCTTGTTTCGATATAATATTGCACAAAGATATATAAAAATATCATCCATTACAAGTACGATACAGTACTCGTCTGTGCTTGAAGTAAAACACACAGTCGAACAGTTTTTACAAGTCTAAAAATTTTGTGGTGCATGCAAACATTTGGGAAATTAAAATGGGTTACCTTGTACTGATAATCGCATTGAGAAAAACAGAACAAAATATCATCATAAATCCGGTTAATTATACCAGACAAACAACTTGATTCAGATTTGAATAAAAAGTAAATTATACCTTTATAAAATTGATAATGTAAAGAGCATATTGATACTGACCTTGAACCTAGCGATGGTATCTTTGTATTGTTCCGGAGTAAGTGACTGTTGGTCTAAGTCTTTAACTTGTTCTTCTATCCTGTCCATCCATTGGACAAAGTCTTCAAGCCTGAAAATGCACCGTACAAGTTTAAATTTAAACCCTTGATTAAGTAACATTCACTTCACTTCATTTCCGTTTGAGCGAACTCCGCTGGCCGACTATTAACGGAGCACTACACTAGGGCTTTACATCAAAGGTAAAAATACCAAATATATTCTTACTTCAGGTGGTACTGCTTCCACTTTTCAGGAACCTGTTCCAAGTTCATGTGTATTCCTTGCAGGCGAAGTTTCAACTTGAGCCACCTGTCTTTGTGTGTATGGTACCTATCCTTGAGAGTACTGTCGCCATTGTGTTGTAAAGATTTGTCTGATATGTCATCCATCTGTGCCAGACAGTTTTCACACTGTGGTGTGTATCCACTGTCCTCAAAGATTACCTGAGAAATAGAAATGTTCATTAGGGAAAGGAATACAGGTAATAATGGAATAGGTCCAAACAATACAATGCAATAACTGAAAAATAGTGTCACTTACCTTGTATTTTCTGAGAATATCCCTGACATCTGCACCCTGGTCGAGTTTCTGTTGCATATCGTCGAGGGTTTCCTCACCAAGCTTAATGTTCTGTAGGAATGTTTCTTCGGGGACAGCGAATTCCAAGTGGAATTGCCTGATTGGAGCTTCTTCTAGTTGTTCCTGTGACAAAATGAAATTATTTCTTTTCGATCAACATAAATAAGGTGCGATCTGAGCACGGCTTTATCAAATTAACACAAGCATAAACTATTCCTTTGAATTTTGGGGTCAGTTATCGAAAAGTTTTGTTTTATTTCAGACTGCTTAATATTTACATTTAGAAACTGACATGCACTTGAAAGGAAAGTGAAACAACAAAGTGGAAAGAAGTGAAGACTGTAATAGACATCCAGTGATGACGCTGCTTGAAAGAATGCCACTCACTGGATAAAGTAGCGTGCTGCAACGAATTTAGTTAGCTTAGCTTTACTGATGTTATTGATTTTATTTTAATTTCACTTTCTAACAGTAATAAACGTTTTTCTAAACTGCAATAAAGCCGTGCTCCTAATGTCAATATCATATATTTACTTGTAAATTGTACAGTATTCCAAAAACGCTGAGGCAAGGTACACCGTGATACAACTGTCACTGCAAAAAATGAAGTGTTCAGTTCAACCTCAGGCACAAAAAAATACTTTTTTTGCTTTTCTACTATCCTACCTGCCATCTTTGTTGCAAACTACTCAGATTAGTTTTCAAATTTTCTTTATCTTCTCCTTCTAAGAGCTTACATAGTTCAGCCCCAGCCTTCAAGAATCCCTCAAATATTGACGGATTTAAGTGACCAAAGAATGCCTGAAACGCAAAGCACCATCAAACATGCACGTTTACGACGAAAGCCTGCCTATCTGGAGGCAAAAAAGCATAGTATCGTGTACTCAGGATAATAGGACAGCCGTTATTTTGAAAGGAAAATTCATTAACTTTAAAGGTGAATGTGTCCTATTATCATAAGTACACACAAAGTAATGTTTATCATGTCATTGTGATACTCTTTGGAAATGAAGATATTCTTTACCCAGATAGAAATGAAGAATTAAGCAAAGCAGAAATGAGTTTAATGTGATACGAATTGAAAAATAAATAATAATAAGTAATTACCATTGACCTAATGCTTCACTGTCTCTCAAATATTGTACCGAATTAAAAGGCGCTACATTTCATTTACAAAATGAATATCCGCAAACTATATAGCCTCAAATCCTTTAACTACGTCAGCTTTGCCTACAGTGCACTGCCACGAACGAAAATGAAGGTGTACTTCCGCATGTGTGGTAACAACGTGTAATCGGTTGCGTAGTAACTGGGTATACGATACTTCGTTGCCTGTCAATTCGTCACTTGTATTTCTCGTAGGGGTGCTAACTCGTTACTTTGTCATCTTGTTGACATACCAATTAGTTGTTTTTACCTTGTGTGTCTGCAACGTTTCCATGGGAGTCTCGGCTTGTGTCGTTAACACATCATCAGCTCGAGTTACAAAGCCCTCCACTGGCTCAGCTTTGACTTGTAGATTCTTCCACAACCTCAGAGCCTCCAGCAGTTTTCTTTCCCAGTCTTTAGAGTTCGCCAAACAGGTCTGAAAAACATACAGACATCTTTTGTTTTCTTTTCTACTCTACGTTTTATGTAAAGGCTTCATTTCGTACTATTTCATATGAACTGTTCATTTTCAGGCATAACTTCAATTCTTCAATTTCATTTAGTACAATAACATTAATTTGCATATAGTCTGTGCTAGACTTGGCTGTGGAAGTCAAGACTGGAACCTTTAAAATCTTGACATTGGCAAACAATGCCAATCCACAAAATCAAGTTTGACTGCCATGTGAAATTTTATTTTACAACCAAGCAGTGCAAAAAATGACAAACAGTTAATGTAGCTACCTGGAATCTTTTGTTGAGATCATCCATCGTATCTTGCAATGGTTTGACATTGGTGTGTCTGCTGCCAGTTCTTGCAATCTTACTCATCACCTTGTTCTTGCTTTCTAACATGGACTTGTAATACGTAGTCTCAGCAAAGTGAGCCTGCAAGGAATAATCAATTTACCAAATTTAACAGAATTTTCAACAATGGTATTGTTCATAATCGTCGATAATTATCATCGTAATTCTAAACATACGCATTTCTTTGCATGTGGTGTGATCAAACATATTGACTGTGGTCATTTCGTACCTTATGTTTATCCAATCTGTCTTCAAGCATATTAATATCACCGTCCACTTTATGTGTGGCGAGTAGTTGTTCTCCTTCGTCTATCCAGTGTGATAAGTCTGAGATTCCGTGTTCTAGAGATTCTACCTGTGGCAGCAGGGCCTTCAGTGGTTTCTGTCGGTCTGGTATGTCTTTTCGTACCTGAAGATTGATCAGTTAATATAGCACATTGTAGTTCTCTTTTAATAATTATTCTGATGGTTTTTCGTTTGTTAGTGATATCAAAGGCTTGTTTTTAGTCTTTAGTGATAGTGATTGTAGGTACTGATTTGTGCATACCTTGAGTAACCTATCTTTGATTTGTTTAAGCTCAGCCAACATTGTGTTGATGACAGGTTGTGGACTGTCTTTGACTAGATTCTGTGCAGTTTTGGATACAGCTTTAAATTCAGCTTCTACTTGCTCCTCTTCTCCTTGTAGATCCTGTGTAGTAACATGTACTGTAATAAATTTCTTCGTCATACACTAATTAGTTATTTACTTCCAAATTTGATTATTACACAAGATAATTTAGTCTGTAATATCAACGTGCAAGAACATAATTCTCCATCATTACAAAAAACTGAAGAATACTTACATCGAGAGCCTTCACTCTGGTTCTGAGCTCTTGGAGGTTGCAGTTGAGAGGCGATGCGATAAGAGTTTCAGCGTTATCCAACCACTCCTTTAAGTGATTGACCCCAGATCTGTACTCACGCCGCGTCTTATCCACCGTCTCTTGCTGCAAATTATACAAATATAATAATGTTATCAATGTTCAGTACAAAATATAACATGAAACAACCAGTGGATGCATGCTAGTCCCAAGAAAAAGAGTGAAATGGTAAGTGTCAACGGAAACATTTGTGCAATTTGTTTTGACAATCAGAATGTACTAAACATTATTTTTTTTACACCTACCGACAAGAAGTCTTTAGCCTGGTCAGACAGATCTTTCCATCGTCTGTTGATCAGTAGTAGCTGTTGTTTGAGTTCGTTGGCTATAGGTTCCCTAACAACCTCGATAAGGAAGTTACAGGACTCGTTGAGTACTGCGTGTTTCTCCTGCCATTTGTCCATATTGTCAAATAGGTCCTACAAATACAAGCGCTACATGTTTACCAACATAAAAGGCACAAGCTTGGTACTTCCATGTACTAGAAACTTAACTAAAAGAGTATCAATATCACCCTTCCTACTTCATTATAAATAGTTCTAATGTATAAAATAAAACAATTACAACTTAAATTCACTACCAAAATCAGAGCCACGTCAAACTGTGAAAACGGGGTTTAAAGTCGATACACCGACACATCTTTAATCAAATAACAAATTTCCAAAGGCACTCACTCTATTTTAGTTCTTTGGGCTCGGTTGATGTCCTATTTTGAACATTTGAATATGGGGTGACTATGAATGGGTATTCTGAACTGTATTTTCCTAAACTGATAAAATAATTGCCTCAGTCATTTGGGATATTTCAAGAAACTTTCAAGGCAATTTGATCAACAATAATGAGTCACTTTCCTCTATTGCTACAGAAAATGGATTTTAATACAAAAATTTAAGTCTTCCTTCTCAAAAATTTTACAACATGCTTTAAAGGTAAGCACAATCAAAAGTTTGAGGTACAATGTGTACCGATGTGTGCGCGATAGAATTCATGATCTTAAACTCTACGAGATGTTTGCCACTTTGACAGCTCGAAAACAGAATAACCACTACCTACTTTCCAAAATCAACGAACTAAACACAAAATCTTATCTTTTATTTTCACGAAATTATGAAAACAAAAACAAAATCAAAAGGCCATTTACAAGAAAAGTCTGGACATCTGTGCTTGTCAGCGGGACGGTACAAACATAAAATCTAGACTAAAAAGCATGCTTTTTTCATCCCTGTCGAAGGGGAAAAAGCCTAATGCTTTACATGTACATAAAGCATAAGCCATTCCCGTAACCTTACATCATGTTAGTACCACATACTTACCGTAAAGAATTTTGTCATAATAGTGGCATCCGATTCCTGCAGATACAGATTACTCCGAGTTCACAATTTTACTCATATTTACGAAGGAACTAATGCAAAATGAATACAGAAATAGAGGAGATAGCTTTCGTATGTCTAGACACCAGGGTTACAGGGAGTATGAAAAATCATGTGAATACTCATAAATGATTTCCAACGTATTGAGACACATTGCGCAAGTTTTGGAAATGCATTGTTCGGCAAAATAAAATGTGCAAAAATACTGGCACAAATGCATAATTTCGATGCCATCAGCACATAATAAAAGTGAAAACCAAACTTGTGCAAGTGAACTCCGTTTCTTATGAGCCATTCACATTGTCAGCATATCTACATAAAATTAATATAAAAGATATTTCCACTATCACTCACCCCTCTTTCCTCAGGAGGTTTGTCCAGTACTCTTTCTGCATCTGTTAACCACACAGTAAAGATATCAACACACGCATGATATCTCTTCCAATAATCTACGGTCTTTTCCAGCATTGTTTGCACACTGCCTATTTCTACTTTCATCGGTTTCCATTTGGCAGTTGTGTCTTCGAGGTATTTGTTTACATTTTCTACAACCGGTTTATCTAAAATAGAAAATGGCAATATGTACTACAGTTAACATCTCTTGCAATCTCACATTGTCTTGTCTTCAGAGTATGTCCAGGTCTTTTTTTGCAAAGCAGGTTTAAGTCGCTTTACGAAAGTTTAACGGTTTATTTGTCCTTTTGAAACTCTTGAAATGAACTACTGCAATAGAAATGTACTCTTACTTTTCGGATCTATTCGCTTGTATGTATCACCTCTTCTTTTCACATCTAAATACGTCTTGTCAAAGTTGGCAAAAAGTTTCTTCTGATGTACGAAGTCCTGCAATACAATACACAATATTTCATTGAATTACAATGTTATGATTTCACATTAATATGCTTAATACTCAGACAACTACAAATACACATCGGTATACTTGCACTTACATTATAATCATCAAGCATTTCTTCGACTTCGGGTTGTCTACCCAACTTTACGGTCCAGGATTTTAGTTTCATTTCTGCTGCCACAATAAACGCCAAAAGTCGGAACTTTAGTTCTTCATACTCCATACGACTTGCTAGCTGCATTTGCCGACCTGCAAAAAATCAAATTTACCATCACAGCGAGTCGTATTCAATGTAATTGCTACACGCTTTTCTTGTGCATGTAATTTATGACACAGAACTGCATTAACACCAACAGACATGCATTACTAACATGAAATAGTGCATTAAATCACCAATTGTAATTTAATGTAATAAAATTTAGCTCAGTGACACATTTTTGCATACTCACTTGCCACATCTTGGAAGCGCTTATCCATATCGTCTAGTTGAGATTTTGGCAGCACCTGGCCTTGGTAAATTCCCGTGCCTTTGATTTTGATTAACTCAGCTCTCATTGGGTTTAAATCTTTGAAGAAAGCCTGAAATGCAAATCATAAGGCATATTTTCGTGCAATCAAGGAATTACAAAACAAATGTCATGATTGCGATAAAAAAATCTACGCTTACGTTAGTGTATTTTCATACCTTGTGGTGACCTAAACGTTTTCGCAGCATATCTGCGTTGTCTTCATGTTTGTCTGTGTAGCTGAGTTCCTGGTCGAGAAGTTCTTCAGCGCGGTAGAGCCAATCTCCAATCTGACCCAGTCGGCCTGGAAGATTGCTGTCCAACTTCCACTGCCAAACCTACAAATAACATTCCAGTTACATATATTACGCTAGAAACTAATGCTTTTAGAAGGTCTTGTCACATACATTTTACAGGCACACTTAAAGTTGCATCTAGCAGTTTCACCAGAGAGTTGGACGAGAAGTTGATACCTTACACCTTTTATTAAAATTCAGTTTTTAAACTGAAATGAAAACGTACTTTAGTCTGGGACGTGACATAGCTCCACCTCTGCTGTAACGTGGTCCACTTATCTTCATTGACCACAAGTAACTGTTCCTTCTCATGTTTGTCGTGTAGTTTATCAAAGGTCTTCACTTGAACTCTTAGTTCTTCACGAAATGCTAAGTATTGCTGAAACGATACACATGAAAATAAATTCAATGAAAGTAGGCTTTAAAATAGTTCTAGTACTTGTTACCATCGCAGCAATGTGAAATAAATTAAACAACAGATGGTTAATTGTAAAATATTTTCATTCAGTCATTACAACATCAAGTTTAAGAAAACATGTATCTGTAAATAGATGATTTGTACATGCTACTGTACAGCTGTTTCAGATATAAACAATTCTTTACATATATATGTTGAAAGTTCAATATTATGAATTATGTTCAACTCAAATCGTGACTGACAAAACACTGTTGGCTCCAGTTCTGATCGTCTACATGAACGCCAACACGTGTACCAAATCGGTAACCAGAAATATCATACTACATGTAATGTTAAAACGTTTGCATCATTACTTCGAAGGTCACGGGTATTTTTTATTAAATGATTCGCTCCGCAAGTACCTTGAAATAGCCCCCAAAATGTTTCCGATCATTCGTGAAAGCCTTATTATTAGTTTCTCCATTTTGCTGCTTCATGATACAAATAATTCCATTTTATTTTCCGTTTTGTTTATTTCAATAAGTATTCATCAGCATCGAAGTACATGTAACAATCTGCGACCGCCTACGCCAATACGTATATTTTTACTTCCTTTTGCATACTTTCTGTCGTAAATTATACTGTATCAAACTTGGTTGGTTTTATTTCCATATTTGCCATGTTCATCCGTTTTATGACCTCGTCACCGCATGTCATTGACCGTTTGTTTACACCTTGTTTTTCATTTCCATACAAATGTGTACATCTTCCGAACACAACTAATAAACTGATGAGATAAGTGCTTGTCATACCTAGTTTACAACATTGTCGGCTATTGGTACTAAAATTAAACCTATATGCAATTGGGACAATTGAAAACAGCACTACATATGTATTTGTTCTAATTCTCATATCTGCTGGTTCAGCCAAGCAATTGTAAACATCTCAATTTTATCGATATTTGATTCCTATTCTTTCATAAACGTACTTTACATTCTTAAGTAGTTACGCTTTAATCAAATCTGGAATAAGTTTCGTTTTCTGTACCGGATTACTTGAAACATTTTGGCGAAAATTCAGCATACAGTCACTGATTTAGACGTTGTGTATAATTGAATCATTGCAAGCTGAGTGAACACGCCATTTGGTAACATCAGTAAACGGAAAATGTATCTAATCAATTTTTTCCGCATTTTTTACAGTCTCACTACTTTTTCTATGGGGTCGTTACCATTACATTTAGAACAAATTATTCCGTTACTTTTGCTACATTACCAATGTTGGTACAGGTATCTGGGTTACCTTATCAAGTTTGCGCTTGTTGTGGAACTTTATTACCTTTGAAAAGTTGCAAAACTTGGCACACCGAAAAGAAACGTTTGCCTTGTGTACAATATTGTAATTGACAAGGTCTCTCACATTTCAAACGATATTGTATTCAACATAACTTAATCTGTATCCATTATGATTGTTGTCACTATGACTAAAACAACACTCCAGTCAATTCCAAAAAGTATCCAGCAACGGAGTACAAGTTTAGCATCTTAATAATATGGAAGCAGAAAATCGCTTGTTTTTCACTTTACGTTTTGCGTTAAGTATCAAAACTATGTGAGGCAATATAGGGAATTCTCAAAGGATAATGGTTACACAAAGGAGCACACGTTTACTTGTACTTAAGCAGGAAAAGATGGATTTGTAATCGTGATGACTGCTTAAAGGAGAAGATGAGTCAAAATCGTGTACAGTAGAACTTGTTTTGAGCGACACTGAACTTTTCCCTCCAAAAGTGTCCTAAAAGGCAGGGTGTCGCCCAAGACAGGGTCATTTAAACTTGTTTTAACAATGTTGCATACAGTGAAAAGTGTCGTAAAAAGACATGATGTCGTTCAAGTCAGGTGTCGCTCAAGACTAATGTACGCAATAAACTGGATCTTTTTGAATCCATTTACGCCACATCCCTCTCTCCGTGTCTCATGAGCATGGGCAGCAATAATTTCAGGGATACGACGTACTTTCGTAGTGATTACTAAACGACCAATAATTCATTTGTATTGTTTGATAGGGTTTATCCTGAATTTTTTCTTTGTTTTTTTTTTCATTGTGCTTGATCCATGAAGAGGACAAATGTTTCACACAAAATGAACACACAGGTTTGTCATAAATATGATCGTAATTTACACCAATATCACTTTAGAATTGACTTATGCAAGGCACTGTTAATTTTTTGAATAGAATGCTTGTAATAACTGCACATACCGTGCGGAGAAGTATTCTGGCTGATGTCCGAAAAAGTAAACATCGTTTTAGTACTCACCTTATATTCTTTGTTTCTGTCATGGACGGGGCGGTTCACTATCTTTAGGATGTCGTCAGCTTGGTCAAGCCATTTCAAAAGTTCGTCATATTCTTTTTGTTCCACTTCGGCTTGACGCTTTGCTGCTTCCACCTGACGGATGAACTGAAAAAAACGTATTTACATTTAATAAAATCAGTAAGTTATATTAGCTAATAGTATTTGTCGAGTTTTGTTAAAGGACTTTCTACTAAAAGCTGGCTAGATTAAATTAGAGGAAAGAGTTTATTCTAAAAGCAATGTTTTAAATATTAAGGAGCTATTATAAAGCTTCACACTCGAAAGATTAATAGTTTGAAAGGGAAACCGAAACCATACATGCCGAGAAGTACTTCACTCTTTTACTCTTTATGTTTACCGTTCACTTCCCTAATTTCGTCGAGAGTATTTTTACGGTCAATGCCTAATTTTTGTGAAGGGGCAACCGAGTACAGAAAACGTAGATATGTACAACAGAACACACTCCAATCATAGTACAGCATTGTACAACATGAAAACACTGTACAAATACACCGAGACCAGTCTAAAATAGCTTTTCGTGTTTTCTTTTGTATAATTTTGATGATAAAAGTCGCAATACATGTGCTTTATTTAGTGATCAAAACGACATCAATAGTAGAATGATGTGAAACTTGTGAAAACAAAAAAGCCAAATTCATTTATGCAAAATGTTCTTCAAAAGTCTACCTGATTGGTCGATGGCTGGCAAAATTTAGAAATCAATACAGACGTATTAAAATTTGTTTTCATCGAGTGTATAACGCTTCGGGCAGAAGTATCAGGTCGGGACGGGCAGGTTTTATGCACACTTAAACGTTCTCAGCACCAAAACACAAGAGTTACTAACAGCAAATATGTTAACAGAACGGTTAGTACACAAATGCACAACGAAACAATAACAAAACAGATAAAGCAACTTAAGAATACACAATAAAATTACGCTCTTCTCATGCTACATCAAATTATGTCCAGTCTTTCCGTATTGACAATTCACTGAAACCATATTTTTTTCTTTCATTAACCAATTTTCTGGACAATTTGACAAGGCTAATTATGAACTTTACGGACTAAATGAACATAAAATGGTTAAATTGAGCATAATTTTCACAAGCTTTTCGCATTCGCCCTCACCATAATGCAACATAATAATAGAAGGAGAGATGTATTCCCAGACCAAGTAACGGGATAGGCAGCAACCCATGCAATAAAACAAAAAATATAAATGCATTGTTGAGAGAAAAACAAAATATAATATAAAATACATTTAATTAGATTCAAACAACCCCTTGCTTACAACTGTTCATTTTTGTCTCAACATAGTTGTAATATCAAAAATATTTATTTGTGACAGTAGTAACAGTTGTGACAGCAAGTGCGTTATTTTCCTAAGTGTATCATGAAATATGAAATGCAATACAGATTATGGTATGCTTTTGTAGATCTAAGGTACGTTAAGACAGTAAAATCAAAGCAAAGTGTACCTGGTTCTAATATTGTGCAATTAAAAGTAGATATGGAAAAAATATGTATTCTCAGTTTAAATATAAAGTCGTGTAATTCGCTACATTTGGTCATGCTGTAAACTTGTACCTAAGTTTTTAATGTTCAACATTTGTAATTATTATTTCTGTAAATTCGGTATGCTCCATGACCAAATATAGTTTCCTCACACTTCATCTTCTACTCAAATATTTCATCACTTTTTTGTTTTTGCAATTGCTCGCATTGAATTAATCTTATGTCAACATATATTAGTTGCTTATAATTTAACATTTTAATCATGATATAGATCAATCTGATTTGAATCTTTATGTTATGAAATGTGAATCTGATTGATCCTCATGCTTTCAGCAATGAGGGTCTATGTATCGGACGAAATATACATTTATGTTCTGGGCCGCCATTGCAAAAAAGTTGACCAGGACCGCCCCCCCCCCCGGACTGGGGAAATGCATTTCTGGCCATTTCAGATAATTATAGGAAAAAGTCGGGGGAAGCATGAGGGTCAGTGCCTCCTTATCGGGACATCTTTTTGTTTTGTTGTTAATGATAAATCTACAATGTCAAAACAAGTGTAGTTCCTTTGAAGTTCACAATTTCCTAGTGTTGTCATCGAAAGGAACTTTCAATACAGATTATCGGTTTTGCAAAACAACAGATATACTGGTAAACTTCGTTTTGTAACTTTGCTTTAACGTTTGCTAAACCAGCAGTTTGATAAAGTATTGCTTTTGAACAATAATTATTTCAGTTTGTTTGATAATTTGGTGTATTTCATTTCAAACTTAATAAATATTATCCTACTATGGTGATTTAAACATACTTGCAGTGTAAGTTGATGTTTGATATTCTATTCATGGTTCATAATTTTCTATTTCCGAAGACTAAAATGTGCGTCACTTTAAAGAAAACCAACATACCAATATTCGGAAATTATATCGATTATCGGATTTTTCCTTACGAAACTTATTATGAACCGATAACCGATAAATCGGTGACACTACAATTTTCGTTTGTAAATCATTTTGTGTTTAAAAGTCTATGATGTTTTATTGACTATATGCGAAGCAGACTAAAAACCATTCTTGTTTCAGGAATGTTTGGATGACAAAACAGGTATGCTGTGGGCACGAAGACCTCTTGCACAAAAAGTATTAAGGACTGCGGCTACCCATGTACACGCCCTTATTCCAAGTGTCTACCAAAACCTAAAACGGTGCGTGTAGTGGAACCCGGCCCCTCAGTTCCAGTTTTAATTTACACGTAGTTTCACACCAATACCGTAAGCTGCCGTGATTTTGTCAGTTTGGTCTGGAAAGAATATGATCAACCTGGTGACTCAATTTAGTGTTTGTTTCTGCTTTTGATTTTATTCCTTTTTTATTTAATTACAGGAGATTGCCTGATCTTCCTCAATAAGTTGTCATTGTGGTTGACGTATTCTTCCCTGACATGATCAATAATTATGATTGTGTTTGATGCTAATCTCACATGATATTTATTACAGTAGATGCTAATCTGATGTATTTACTTTAGAAAACGCTTCAATCTGTTATTACTTAACGAGGCCACTCTAGGGTAATCCAAGCGAGTCCATAGTGCAGAGGCAGATCCAGGATTTCCACTTGGATGGGGTGCTGTGGCACCTTCAAGCCATTGGGGGGGGGTGCCCCTCAATTTTGTCTCCCAAAACTCCATGAAAATTATGGTGTGTGAAATGTGTTGTGTCAATAATATAGTAAATTAGTGATTTATTGCCCTGGTGGGCAATCGACTCTTTCGTACACTTGGAAGCAATTACACTCCTCCCCGGATATATCGATATCGCTTATATCGATATATCGATACAATCTTTTGCAGTCAGTCAAATTAAAATATATAGATATTTGTTCTGCTTATATCGATATCCCGCTTATATCGATGCAATTTTATGTCGCCAAATTTATCGATATAACCAGGGAGGAGTGTATATGTTTTTGTTTATTTTCAGAAAACTTAATTGCAAAGAAAACACAGAGAAAACTTGCAATCTTGAATGTGATGTACTTATTTATTAAAATCATAAATATCTGTCACTGTAACTTTTTGAAATAATAATTTTGCAAAATGTCAAATCTGTTGTAACCATTTTTTGCTAAACATTCATTATTTTATCATACTCTGTACTTCAGTAAAATAAAATTCAAAATGTTACCTTTTATAGTTTTGGGATCATTTTACAGAAATCTGGCTTTTGAAAAATATATGTTTCAGTAGTACTCCATGTTATGCTTAAATACAATCATAATAAATGTTGGATATATCTTTTAAAAAATCATTTTTGTTCAATTACTTGTTAACTGTACATTACACATACATCACTCTTTCAAGAAAATTTTTGTTTTCGGTTTTAAACTACATAATTTAGTCCTTTCATTTATGTTTTTGTAACAAACGTATCTACAGTTTTTAAAACTATCAATATGTAACATGTAAAAATGGACCCCAAAAGGAGAAAATTTCACAAAACTTTAAACCCCAGCAGTTTTAGTAATACACACAATTCCAGCACTTTTAGTCAACTGTAACAATAAACATTATGCAGGGTACATATGTAAAACTGAATGGACCCAAAAACTTACATCAATTCATCCGAGATCCTGAAAGATCATACATCACACAATTCAAGCTCTTTTAGTCAACTGGATCAATAAATCAAGCATGTTTCATACAATCAATTTGAGCAAAGTGCAATTGTACATACATCACTCAGAAATAACCTTAAACACAGAACCACTCGTATTATCTTCAAACAGTTTTTCTTTTACTTTCACCTTTTGGACCTTTAAAAAAAGGTCCTCCAAAATAGACTTATTGGAAATGACTAATGATTTACAGATAAAGTGCACCTTAACACTAAGTTCTTTTTAAAAAAGACCTAGGATAAATAATGCAACAGTACCGATCAGAATCTCAAATCATTATTAAGAATCAAAATAAAGATAAAATTTCTGGTGTTTTCTTCGTAACCATTTTTGGTTGTAATTAAAAAATCTAATCTATATAATCAACACAATAAGTTTCTAGCATCTTCTTATTGTACTTGTGTAAATTTACATACAAATAGTAAGTGACTTTTTCTAACAAACATCACTGAAAACTACAAATCCTTTTATTAATTAATTTTCCAAACATAACAGGCAGGTACATAACCTGCATCACAGTCGGAGATCTATCTATGCTAAACAACTGTTTAAAAACAAGAATAAAATTTTACATGGATCTATCTATGCTAAACAACTGATTAAAAACAAGAATAAAATTTTACATTAAGCCTGCACTTGATACATAAAAAATCTATCCCATTATTAAGATACAAACTTGTCCAAATTTACCTAGTCCATATCTAATTCATTAAAAACAACTACCCTGACATTTTTTAATGTCATAACATCCTGTCTTTTACATTCTTCTGGTTTGCACAGTGCACAAACAATTTCCTTTTCCCAAATTCCATACTTAAGGGTGTTTTGGTGAAAACCCAATTTTTTAAATTGATTATAGTAGTGTACCATGTAGTCAAATTCATCCTTTTTCTGATCTGGTTTCTGTGTTAATGGAAACAAATTACAATCTATATTAGGTATGCATGCATATTATAAAATGTAACTTTATTAGGCTAGTTTGCGTACATCACATACATCACACATAAATTTATGAAATTTTGTTTTTACTCATAAACAATAAATTAACAATAATTAAACTTAAATTTAAAGTTAAACAACAAACCAATCAACCAATCAAACAAATTAACCTCTATTATCAATGCTGGTAGTTCTTCTTTGCCAAATTTGACAAGAACATAATCTCCTTCTCTAAAACATCTTTGGGAAAAGGTTACACAAATTTATCTAAATTATCAAATACATAGATCCATAACTTTGACAATTTTAATAAATGATCATACATCACACTAACCTTTCAGGTTTGTCATCCACCACCTGAGTGAAATCTTGAGTCACACAAACCAGGATATCATCATCCTCATCATCCAGTGCATCACTTAGTAACTCATCTGTAGAAGATCTGACAGCACATTGTTCATTTTCAGTATCCTTTTCTGACCCATGTTCTGGCACTATCTTCTCTGTTGATCCATCCTGGGGTACCTCTACCTCTCCTTCACCTTGTCCCTCTCCAATAATTTTTCCATCTGTTGAATCACTTTTGCATACATCACTTTCACTGTTCTTTTCCTTGTTTTCTCTGTCTACACTCTTACAATCACTTTCAGGGAAGTTTCTTCTTTCTGTGATGCCTGTGATCCATCTGTTGAATCACTTTTGTGTCCATCACTTTCACATACATCACTTTCCTTACACTCCTTCTGACCACCAACTCCTGATGTCTGTTCAACTTCACCATGTGCCACATCTTGTAACGATTTTTCAATGGCTATCTGAACATTTGCATCAAAGTCTTCCGACTCTTTAAGAAATCCTGGATTTCAACTTCACCATGACCTTCCTCATCTTCGTGTACATCACTCTCATTCCCTTCTTTTTTCTCACAATCACTTTCAGGTCCAACTCTGGATTTCTTCTTTTCCTCATCTTCAAGGGTAACCCCATCATAGGGGATTTCCTGTCAAAATGTAAACAAAGGAGTTCCCAAAATACATGACCAATAGATTCTATTTAATTTAAATCCTAAGTTACACTGTATATTTAACTGCCAAGCAGTGAGATATATAAAGAAAATTCAAATTCAAATAATTAAAATTCAAATATCCATCATTCCTGGCCAAACATGATGTCACAGGTGGTCACATGACTTGCACATGCATGTCACATGATCACACAGAATGGCATGAGACCTACACCACTACACCAAAGCTTATGATCTCCCAATTCTAAAAATGTAAGTTTCATGAAAATCTGACAAGGCAAAGTGCCATTTTGAGCCCCATAAAGTTTTTACTGTGATTTTTCAAGGAAATACAAGTATTAATTAAAATATGCCATAGACAAATTATACTTACTCCTAGAGTCACCCATCACCTATGTATCCACCTCCCAGTCACACCCAACCAACATTTACACCCCATTTCCAACCCAAACTCAATCCCGGCTACCATCCTGCAAAATCGTAAAATGGCCCCACTCCACTCCAGCACTTATGACTTGTACCAAGTCAAAACCCACTTACTCCTAGAGTCACCCTCCATCCATGTATCCACCTCCCAGTCACACCCACTCAACATTTACACCCCATTTCCAACCCAAACTCAATCCTGACTTCCATCCCGCAAAATCATAAACAGATGGTCTTGAAAGGAGGGGTGTTGAATGGTCTTGAAAGGAGTGAAATGGTGTCAGGTATGATGGTCTTGAAAAGAGTCTTGAAAGGAGGGATTTTGAATGGTCTTGAAAGCACTGAAATGCTACCAAGTGTGATGATCTTAAAAGAAGAGGGTCCTAGAATGGTCTTGAAAGGTGGGCAGTTGAATGGTATTGAAAGGAGAGATAATGCTATAAAGTTTGATGTACAAAATTTCCATCACCTACTAACCCTAAAATCCAACAATTTCACTTCTAGCACGTCAATTCCCTTCAAATAAAATTTGTGCACACAATTTGAATCACCTACTAACACAATACAACAATTACAGGTCATCCAACAACATTAAAAATTATTAAAATGGGAAAAAGGGATTTATACATGTATTAATGTCACCACCTGCAAACCCTAAAATCAAACGATTTCACTTCTAGCATGTCAATTCTCTTCAAATGTATAAGGGCTTCATTTAAAAATAGTGGCAGAAGACATTTGACTGAGATAGGAGTAACATCACTTTATTCATATGTTAGCACCCCACCCCACCCCACTCCACCCCACCCCCTCCCCCACTGACCCCACCCAACCCCACCCCATCCCATCCCATCCCACCCCCACCCCACCCCCATCCCACTCCACCCCTATCCAACCCCACATAATTTTGGTAGTATTTAGATAAGGTCCTATACTACATATTTTTTTATATAGTAATGGAAAGAAAAATTAATAAATATGTGTAGAAATCACCTGAGAGTGAAGCATGTCAAAAAGTGGACATTTGGAAATATCCAATTGTCAAAAAATTATGTTTT
>JBCAUI010134427.1:0-18236 GCA_038406195.1 Haplosyllis anthogorgicola
TCAGGTGCAGATAGGTCACGTGATAGGCCACGTGATAGACTATTTACCCGGCTTTCCCGGGTAATTCCTCTCGTTCTCAAGAGTAAACGCTAAGATTGAATTTGGAAATTGAAAGTAAATTGCTAATAGAGGCAACGTGTTTCTCTGGGAGTCTTAAGGAGGCAGTTACCTTTTACATTTCTACAGATAAATCTACCTATTTCTTAAATAAATTACACACGTCTATTGTCAGTGATATTGCACACAGCTTCGCGTAATAAGGTAATTAACAAGAAAAGAAGATTTTTAATTGCAGATGTGAAGTGACAGTTGTATCTGTATTAACATTCTTTGCTGTTGTCAAACATTAAGAACTAGATCGCAAAAAATATTTTTAAATATGTTTTTAACCTGTTTGTCAAAAATTGACTTCAGGATCTTTTGCTGCTTTTATTGATCAGATAAATGCTCTTTTGAGAAGATTATCAAGGAAATTATGTTGTGTCAAGAAACAGGCCGTATGCCAAAGGAGGATAATCATGTATGGTCAATGTGTGTAAGAGATTTCTACTGTATCAGCACTATAAGCAGTCCGCGCACTTAACGTTTTACAGGTGATGGTGCGTCAGGAGGTCTACAGGAAACAAGGGTACGCAGTGCAGGCAGACGAAGAACAACTGCGAGTTCAACTTGAAAACCTGCAGGCTGAACTAAATGCTCCTATGCAATTCAAGGTAAGCTACTTCCACATCTGCACGTAGCACGGAAAGCGGTTAATGAACTTTGATGTGAAAGTTACATTTTCATAAGTAATGTTATTGAAAGGCCGAACTTGTAACGGTACCGAAGTGCAAATAATTTTCTTTATTTGGAAGATTTTATTTATTTCGTGACATGGCAAACGTCACTCAAAACAAAGAAACTGTCTGGAAGGATGTCTATAAAATTGAAACGCAAACCCAGTAAACACTTAAAAGGTTGGACGACCTTCCTTCACTTGAACATTGGTTGATTAACCTGAAAATGGCAGTACCTTGTACTTTCTGATTCCGGCCATCTTCTTGTCCATAAATGGATACCTATTCATTATGTTTGCATCAGAATTTCAGCTGTTCATTTGCGTTCAGGTTATCAGACAATTTATGTGGTAACGGTAGAAGAGGAGTTATCAGGAAACATGGCTACAGTGTGCCAAAAACTGCGCATAAAAATCTGGGTTAAGATGGGTTAATTGGGTGCCTAGTATGCATGTCCATGTTTGAATGCCTGAAAAGAGAGCCCAGTGTCATCCAGAATCCAGCACATGAAGGATACATCATTCTCCGTGACAGTTTACACTTTAGTTATGACTGCAGCTTGGCTGCTACTGCAGCAATAGATAAAGTACTGATGGAATTAATAGCATGTTTCACTTCGATGACTAGTCCTTGGAAAGGGAGATGTGGTTTATTTGGTGATTTTTGGTTAATTTCGGTAAACTTTTAAAACTTGAAATGGAAATTATATGTGACGTTTTTACCTAATTGATGACTTTCGTTTTGCCAGCGTACAGTGAGAGTAAAATTTTATACAGAACCAAATCTAGGTTGCCGCGTTGGGGATAGCAAGCTCAAGAGCCTGGTTCATTTTATATTAACAGTATAGAAGGGTTTCCCAAATACAAGCAGGAATTCTTGCTGATAAATGATATCTGTGTTGTAGGGTCGGTTGAATGAGTTGATGTCCCAGATGAGGATGCAGAATCAGCTGTCAGCATTACGACAGGATGCCACGTACCAGATGGACAACAGCGTGCAACTTGAAGTCAAACAGGTAAAATTATTTTTTCAAACCTCGCTACTGTCGTGTAATTTAAGTACGTGCACCGCATAATTGGAAATGCGGGATTATTTTCAACGCAGATCCACTGATCAATACACAGTACTGCAGTGGCATTTATCCAGACATTTCTGGTGTACGCATTGAACGAACCGTGCACGTCCCCTTTCCACTTAACATTGCAGTTAAGATTTGTACTTTGTAGTTAGCTTATTATTGGAGTTCGTGTAAGGATAATAGAAACTGAAGTATTAGTATAATTTTGCACTCTTGTTGCGGGAAATGGAAGGTTTCATTATTTCAGCCAACTATAATTTACACTCAAGTGCTCCAGCGGTGATTGAAGTGCCGTGTAAGGCACCCAGTAATTACAGTGACATTGCCTATTGCCATTTCGACTCATGAAATTGTTAATGACAGAAAGAACCCACATGAGATGAAACTTGAACAAACAAAATGAATTTGAAATCTTAATTAAATTTTGCGCCTTTGAGGTAAAAAAGAGGCTGTAATCCTTAAATCGCTGCCTTTAATATTTGAGTGAAACACCGAGGCAGAATTGTTTCATTTCTCCCCTCGCAATGGCGGCTTTTGCTATAAATAAAAATTGCCTATCAACTTCTGCTTGAAGAAGCAAAAGAAAACGCCTGGTATTACATGACGCTGTTTATCATGAGATGTACCAGGTTCAGAGAGGAAGTCTAAGTTCTTCCTTGTCATAAATCTGACGATACAATTAACTCGAGGTATTAATATTATTCCATCACCCATGTATCAAACATCATTACGAATATTTACGCACTTCCTCACGTTGAGAAGTGATATTATGTCCTTCGGTTTGATTTAAAGTGCTAAGTTTTATTGCCATTTTTTTTTCAACAGGCTTTATTGGAAACATTTTACATAGCTTTTGTCATGCTCACAGCTTAAGATGCTTTGAGGTTTAATCATTGTCTGGTACAAAGCTAAGAAGAGCTTTGATTTCTCACATCTTCCTAAGGCAGCTTTCTTTAAAAGACACTCAATATGTGCTTGGTTTCATCTTCTTATCACTGCCTGCACTCAAACGTTCGGCTAAAAATGCAAAAACTGTTCAATATATAGATTGGCAAGGTAACATTATAAAGACCTTGTATGTATCGATTTACCAGGGCAAAAGGCCTCTACGAAAGTAATTGTTCCCAAAGAAAGATCGTGTATCTTCCTTCTGGTGAACAGGGAATCAAGACTGTGTTTTGTACCTTACATGCCGATGTCATTATGGGCTACATCAAGGGATTGAAAAACTAAACCTAAAAAAAAGATGTACACCTGCTGTGATTTAGATATATGAAATATGGGCTTATAAATTAATTTTTAATGTAACTGAAAGGGAATGGTCAGCCAAGATTAAACTGAGCCACAAGGTTAAGTCTGTGTGGGCTTGTGACGATAAAAAGACTTTATGAACATATTTTTTATTAAACAATTCCTGGAGCCATGCAGTCTCTTAAATTTGCAATTTGTGAGTCGAGACAAAATATGCCCCGTTCATTGTATTCGTACCTTTCAGTTTATCCTGTTTTGTAAAGTATATATTACACATTAACTTATTTTCCCTTATGTGCATTGCAGCATCTGAAGCAACAACAGGAAGGTATTCAACATCTGATCTCCATTATTAAAACTGATCTTGATGACTTACAATTGATTGAGCAGGGACTTGTGGATAGCAGCAGTGTCAGGAGACCCTAACCTCGAGCTCTTTACTTCGTTTTATTTATCTTCAACACTTGTTTAACCTTATAACTATGGACGTGGAGAGAATTCAGAATTTACGTAGGAAGAAAGGAAATGAGACAAATGGCTGGAAGGAATGCCTTAGTTCAGCCGGTAGTATTTGGTAATGTTGCGCACTGAGGCAGGAAGTTGTGGAAATTTAATGAAGAATTCAGGTAAAACGCCACTAACCATTGGCAGAAGATCGTGCATATCCTGGATGGGTATAAGTTAGCTATTCCATTAACTGTGTTGTTCAGCCCGTAAATATTGCGGTTCTTACATTCCTTACAATTAAATAGGAGAAAAGAAAACAAAGAGATCGATACGAATTACATCTCGTTGCTTTTTCCTAATTAGGAGGTGACCAGGGGAATCTAAACAACCTTTGTATGTGCAACATTTAAATGCAGAGGAAAAGAGAAAGGTTGATGCAAAAATTGTTAGTGTTCCTTTATCAAGGATATGAAATTATGCCAGGAAATGTATTTTACTGTAATATCTACACCATTAATTCTGTGCTTGTAAATTATTGAAGATGTTTACAAATATTTCAATAAAATTGACGAAACCCGACATCTACCTTTTGTGAAAACAGTTTTTGTTCCAGCTTCATTATAACAATATCATTATGTAAAGGATATACATGGTATAAGCGCAAATCTTTTTCCACGAGCAATCAAAATATCAAACTCGTGCAGCGTAAAAGATAAATTTGTCCTGAACAGTTACAATATCTTATAACGTATTTAACACGAGACGTGAATGTTCAACGTTCACTTTAAAATCCAGGCACATTTTACTTTTGCTTGGAAGGAACTATTGGCAAAAAACAAGAAGAGGATAAAGATTACTATTGATTTAGTGTCATATTCATCAAGCTTAAAGGTACGAGCTGGAGTTAGTGGGTGTTTGTTCGGGTTCTCTAGAGATTCCAAACCACGTTAAGTTGTAAGTGAAGAGCCCCAACACAGACCTCATTATTCCCGAGTAGGCAATCAAACAATGAATTTTTACAGCATACTGATGTGAAAGTTAGCATGAGCTACTCTGTTATTTACTCTCTGATAGAAAACCGACTAAAACTGTAGATCAGTGTCTCAGTGTTCGAGCAGATCCTCTAAAGATTATGCATACCACTAAATTTGTGGTGCATGTAATTTAAAATGTGCAAGGAGGACAAGTTCCAAATTGAAAGAATAATTTCTTTGATGGTATGGAATATAGGCGTTGACTAGTAGAAAGTAAAGAGGTCAATCTGGTGGTCGTGCAAAGAGATAGTAGTTGAGCAAAGAAGGTCCAATAACTTTACAAGATCTTTTTCCCATGTATTCACAACGTGAATGTAAGAATTTACAGAAAGATTGAGCGATCACCATTTTCAGTGATAAAGCTCATATTGTATGTAATTAATAAAAGATACATGTAAAAATTTGTGATATTTATTTCATGTAAAATTAATTACATCTGAAAGGTCAACGTATAATTAGTTTCTTTTGAAAAAGGATCTTTTATTTAGAAAGAGTGCAGTGCGCACAATGCGACGTGACAGTCGCACAAGTATGACAGCATTCTATGAAAGAACGTACGTATTCACTGGCTCATTTGGCATAATTGCCAAAGAGCCTGTAGAATCATGAATTGTCCGTCGTCCGTCATCAGTCGTCGTCGTCGTTGTTATCGTTGTCTGTGCATACATTGTCTTTTGAGCCTATAGAATCATGAATTGTCCGTCGTTGTCGTCGGTGTCAGCATCTGTGCACACTCACCCTGAGCACACTATTAGTCATAGAGACTTCATATTTTACACACATATACACCTATGTGCCCCATGAATACCCAGCAAATATTATGTTGCTGTTGCCGTTGCTGTGATCATTATTCTCAAATTGGTAGCCATATTTGTATTTTTCTTTGATCCTTGCTCCTGGACATGCATTTGATGGAACAAACTTCATATTTGACAGTCTTATGCACTTATGTACCCTCTTTATTTCTTATAAAAATTATATTGATGCAACATATATGTCCAGTTTGGCAGCCATATTTGTGTTTTTCATAGACCACACATTGAAGATTTCATCTGATACACTAAATTATTTGTACCCAAGGTCCATCTGGACTATTTTTTCTTCTTTTTTTTCAGTCATCAGAATTTGCATTTTCTACGTTTACTTTAATTTTCAGCCTGATGTAGATGTAAGTGTTATGGTTGGAGGAGATGACAGCGCAAACAACACAAGATTAACCATCGATTCTAACGCAACAAGGCTGACTATGGATTCCACGATGTCTGCAGATTCACTTGATGTGACAACAGCTGACGAAAAGCCCTCGAAAGGTTTGCGTGTTATGCACTACTCTTGCCAGCTCTTTGTTTCGGTGAAAAATGTAGAGAAAATTCAGGGCATAACGTTTCACAAATATTGTAGACAGTGTCAAATTAAGTGTACTGTGCCTAGGAAGGCAACAAAAGTGAGGCTTATGGACATTTTAAAACCTGTCTCGAAAGACTCTGGGCAGTAACTTTTTTTCTGGATGGTGCTAGCATTTTATTTTGACAGCCCTTCAAGATTGGGATCCATAATGTAATGCACTGGCCAGTAGTCATGAATGATAAGTATTGTGCAGAGGTTACTGTTCTATCTTCAATGTAATAAATTTTGTTGTTACAGAATCAATAGAAAAGTCCAATATAGAAGCTATTCTCGAAGAGGCTGCCAACCGTGTGCGCGAGGAAGCAAGAGTCAGTGTGGAAAACCAGGGTCAAATAAAGTAAGAAGCGATTAATCGATAAACAAATCTTGGAAATTTGGTTTTAAAACAGTAACTCTCAAGTTCGGGTTGATTTTCTTTTAGCACAGGTTACAGCATAAGATGAAAGTTACAGAATTTAATTCTAATAAATTTAACCATTCGACATAGGTTTCTGGTATGGGTATCGTTTTGTGAGATATACAATGAATACATCTATGATTTGTTGGAGCCAATACCAAAAAAGAAGAATGCACGTCGTCATGCACTCATACTTAGAGATGACAAAAATGGCTCTCCGTACGTTAAAGGTTTGTTGATTGAATTTAATACCGTATTGACCTTTATAGGTAGTTGTATTTTGCCACATGATATCAATACTTTGTATGTATGACATCGTTTGAGTGACAAAATATCTTAGAATGTCTGATGCCCTGGATTCATTTGTGCATTATCATAGTCTTTTGATGTGTGGAATCAGTGAAAATTGGTCCTTCGATTTCTTGTAAAGAAGCACCCCTCAAAATTTGGTCTTAGCACCGGGTGCTTCTGTTTGAATAAATACCGTATTTTAAGTTGGCATGTTATTCCACAGTCTTTTTCTGTGTTGATGTCGAATCGGAAACATTCATTTGTTCATTCATGTTAATTGACAGGCTTGAAGCAGGTTTGTGCGACATCGGCTGACGAGGCTTACAAGATTCTGACAATAGGAAAGAAGAACTTACAAATGGCGTGTACAACTCTGAACCATAACTCCAGCAGAAGGTAATTCTTCAAACCGTTTACGAATCTTCAGAAATATTTGACATTTCTTTCTAATTTTCAGACCGCGTTTACACCACCCGTACATTTCTTACTAGTTTTTTTCACTAAGTGGCCGGGCTTTTTACACTGCTCTTGAACCCTTTACAACTCGATTGATTTTTTAAATTCCATATTTAATTTTCTTTGACATTTTTTTCTAAATGTAAAAATCATCACGCCTAATAAAGCTCCAAAAATCAGAAAGAAACGTTACCACTTAGTGCATAGTCATAATTAATTAAGTGTGGTTTGGGGGGAAAAATCACATTTTCACGTTCACAGATTTTGAACTTCTGTTTCAGTCACTGCATATTCACCATTAAGATCTTGAGATTTGTTGACAAGGAAAATCCTAACTTCTGTAGAATCAGCAAGTAAGTACATGAAGCTCCAATAGAATTTTAAAATTAGAAAGACGTCCACAATTCATATTGCTATGATAAAATTAACTGCAAAAAGTATTTTTCGCCCATTTAGTCAACATTTGACTTAATTCATTATTTACTTTCATGGTCTCTGCAGAAATGTTAGTGATATTATATTGCAATTGCAGGCTTTCCTTTTGTGACCTTGCGGGCTCGGAAAGGCAGGCAAAGACACACACAACTGGTGATCGCATAAAAGAAGCTGGGAATATAAACACTTCTTTATTGGCGCTGGGCCGCTGTATCAAAGTATTAAAACACAATCAGATTAACAAGTGAGTATCGTTATTCCGTAAGTTCTAATGATAATTGGATCTACTGTTATCTGATATTATACCGATGAAAGTGTTATCACCGATTCATGGTCTTGTTAATGATTTTACAGGCCTCGACCTCAACCAAATTTTGTATCCGTCAAAATGACGGACAAGATTTCGATGTTGTCCGTCAATTACTCATTTACGTCAGTCGTATAGTATTTGTTTAACCAGAAAATTCATATCTTATGTCCGTCTTTTTGACGGACACTTTTTGTAAACTGCCCGTTATCTTGAAGTTTTGTCCATTTTGGCAGAAAGACGGACGTTAAGGTCGAGGCCTGATTTTACTCTTGTTTCTACGCAGTACTAAATTTTAAAAGTGGGGTATGGAATAAAATTGACTAGGAGAGCGTTTATGCAAAAAAAACCCTACAAGAAAACCTAATTCTTATTCAGAGTCTTTTTTTTTTTTGCTGCAGAAGAAGAGGGTAAATGATCTGTTTCATTCAGTTGTGTTCAGTTCATTTTTTTCATTTAGATTGTTTTGCCTCTTTGTTGTAACGGTCTGTTAATGGAGGTATGTGGGGTGGGAGGAATTGTTCCAGATGAATCATCATTTTAGTACAGTAGGACCTCCCTATGACGACACCTTCCGTTCGACATTCCCTCTTATAAAACACCTTTTGGATGCAAAATAATGTGTTACTGCATTTTATACGTGTAATTATGCCTCCCTTTTATGACACTTGGGTGTCACTCAAAAAAGGTCCTACTGTGCAATCAGTGACCAGCATCAGTAGTTCACCCACATTTCTAAATATACTTTCAGAGACAAACCAATGATCGTTCCATACCGAGACAGTAGGCTCACGAGATTGTTCCAGAGCTACTTCAATGGGCACGGCAAAGCCTCCATGGTGGTGAATGTTAACCAATGTGCTAGTATGTTTGATGAGACTCTCCATGCACTGAAATACTCTGCAGTAGCAAAGCAGGTAAAGATAATATCTTACACGTTTTGTACAAAAGTTCTTTAGTCGCCTATCAGTCAGTGGCATTCCAAAAGTTGACAGTCGGGTTTTATTTTAATAGATGTTACGGAAGTTTTATGGTCGTAAATAACAGGTGGTCTTTCAACACAGGTTGATTTGAGTGGAAATTATAACTTTGGGACTGTATTCTTTGGTCACAAATGACACGAGGTCGTATAATTCGGTGGTCGTAAATGAGAGGTTGCATTGCACATTAAACCATTCATAATTTTCAGGTCATAGTTGTTCAAGAACAGCCCAAGCCTCCTCCGCCAAAAAAACGAAAAATACAGAAACCGCGAGCCAAATCCTCACGACTTGTCTCGTTGGCTCTTAGTGGCGCAAACACTCCTGGTCGCAAACTGGACAGAAACACTATAGGATGGGCTACGCCAACAACCATGGCCAAAATCATGGAGGAGGAAGAAGCACTGGCTCCTGTGGATGAGGATGAGGAAGATGACATTTTTGAGGATGAAGAAGACGAGGAGACCAGTTCTAAACTAACCGTAAGTGTAGTTTCGTTATCAATCTCGTGAGCTTCAGTAGAACCTGTCTTGAGCGACATCCTACCCTTTGCGACACTTTCCCACGAAGTAGTAAAAACCAGTTTGAATGATCCTGTCTTGACACCCTGCCTTTTACGACACACTCCAGTTGGAAAGGTGTTACAGTATTTTCTAACAAATGAAAAAAAAAATGTTATGTGTTGGTGTACCTGGTATATACAGTGTGCTTTGGAGTTTTGTGTGTTCTTTGACCAGCAACAGTGCTGACATACAGTCGAACCCCTTTTGCAAGGACACTTCTAATTTTAGGCTCAAATGTCCGGGAATGGCATGGTGTCCTTGCAAGAGCGGTCTGGCACGGAAGATCAGCCTATTCCTTGCCACTTAATTACACATCATTTCTTAAAATAAGGATATGGAAACATAAAAATGCATCAATATCAATAGTTGCAAGCCAGGGTCCGTGCAAGAGGGGTTCGACTGTACTTGTCTGATTTTCAACGTGATTACCGTACGTACCAATATGCCCTGGGCATGATCCGATGGTCCTGTTGGGTGGGCGTCGGGAAGGGTGACTTTGCCTTACTGTGTACCATGCTTCTTTAAGTGACATCCAACAATATACATTACTGCTTTGTTGTACCATTCCCCAACTTTTTCTGAAGCTGTCGACATTCGTGAGGTTTTAATGGCTTTAAGTAACAAATTTTGTAGGAATTGGAGGATTTAATTGAGGAATTAAAAAGAGACTTGATAGAAGAGAAGAAAAAGTCTGCAATGCTTGAAGTTCGGATTAGAGAAGACGTATGCAATGAAATGGCAGCTCAATTGGTGGAAATAGAGGAGCATTATGAGTGAGTATATTTCATTTAGGAACAAGTAAGCCTTGCTCTTTCCATTTCCTTGTTGATTTAAAAGTGTGGCGGAAAATGTGCTACTTTTGAAACCTTGGGACATTTTGTCCCTCATACCAGGACATTTCACTACAAAATGGGCTATCGTATCAGAAAATTGGCTTTCAGATGCAATGCGGCTTGATTTCTGTGGTCACATGACTACACAAAGTGAAAATGTTCACCACATGCCTGTATTTTGATAACGATAGTTGTGGTACCAGAAAGGTACAGAAATGAAGTACATTGGACCAATTAGCTTAGGATTATGTTTTGATAGGTCATCCTGAAAATATTCAACCTTTCCTACGCCAAATTTTAGGGGTCATATGGGACTCCAACGCCCATTTCTGGAGATTTCCTAAGTACAGTGTGTACCCGTGCTGTAGCGACAACACTAGAAATATATAAACAAGTTAGAAAATGTAACTGAATGTAAGATTCTAATTCGCAGGGAAAGGCTGAGAGAACAGCAAGAAATGGCTGAAGAACGAGCTGATCGCAAAGTTGAACTGTTGATGCAGTCCGTGAAGAAAACACGCAAACGTAGAAGAGTTAAGGAAGAAGATGAGGAGGAAGATATGAGCAAAGTAGTCGTAAGTCATGTGTTTTGATTTTCATCTATCGTGTCAGAATATTGGCGTTTAGATGCAATGCAGCTTGATTTATGTAGTCTCATAACAAGGAACTTAACATGGGGTCACACAAACTAAATATAATTTCATTCTAAGTTTGTTTGGTAGTGGCTACTGCGTCAAGCTGTATTGGAACATGCATGAGTGCTGCCAGTAAATGCTACTCCTGCCTTTTGACTGATCTCATAAAACAACAGCAAGTACACACTTTTAAAGAATGCAATTTTATTTGCTAAAGATGCATTGCTATATTTTGCATTGCTGTATTTTACTGTGGCCTTTCCCGGCTTGATGTGGCTTTGGACTCAGTACCTCCAGATTTCATCACTGATAAAAGTACCGTATTCCCTCTAATAATGGCACCAGGTGCCAAGACCAATTTTTGTGCAAGTGCCTTAATTGAAAATTCAGAAACACCGAATTTGATTGGCACCTACATCTAGTTTCACTGGGTTTTGTTAAGTTGTATACCTTTATTTAATGTGGATCAACACTTAAAACATCTTCCAACAAGGGTCAATTCATATTTTATGAATTTCACCAAAGATTCATTGAATTATTTTCGTTTCAAAAACACGGTGTGCCCCAATTAGAGGGGGTTCCATGTTAAGAGGGAATACGGTATCTTTAACTGACATTGCTACTTTCTGCTGCTACTACTGCTCTGCTAATGCCTGCTTGCACAGGATTTGCAAAAGAAGATCGAAATTATGCAAGCTGATATGGAACTCTGCAAGGAACAACTTCAAGAGAAAGTGACTGAGTGTGCACGTCTTCAGGGAGAGAAAACCAAACTAGAGTTTGAATTAGCTCAGCGACGCAGAACAAGTGCAGTAAGGATACCGCAAAATAAAATGATTGATTGTTTAATAATTTATTGATATTATGACATAGTTATATAATAGTATGTAGAGGATATAGTTATAGAAGATTTTCACTTGATTTCAAATAAATTTCTTTACTTGTTTCCTTTGTATCTGCAGATGGAAAGTGATATTTCGCAGCAGGAGATAATCAAGACACTTCAAACACAGCTCATCAATGCCAGGGAAGATTTGCAACAAAAGGTATTCCTCGCACAATATACTGCTGTAGTAACAATTGTGTACATGTACAGTGCAACCTGCTTAGCTCGAACTTCGAGGGACCCATTAAAAAGGTCGAAGTAAAGGAGTTCGAGTTAAGAGATTAAAATGCTTTGTAAATGAGGCTAATAGGAATGAAAAAATTCTAACCGTTAAAACTAAGCGATGTCGAGCTTAACGGGTTTCATTGTAGTTTCTTTACTATGGATATTGCAAGGATCAGATTTTTAAATGGTTACTTGTTTTTTTTAGGGCCATAAGTTCTACATTCCTTATCTTAGTAATTTATTTCGTGGGTTCCATTTAACAGACTACAGAGATAGAGGAACTGAATGATATGTTGACCGAGGCAGGTGACACTTTCCATCAGAAAGATGATGAGATTGAATCTATGAAGAAAGTTTTGGCAGATTATGAAGAGAAATTAAAACAACAGGTATGGCTGAACACGACTAAGATCGCAAAAGTGCTTTGTCTGATATCCAACATGGTACTCCAGAAAGACGGCATAGCTTTTAATGGATACATATTGCATGTATTACAAGCAGGCTACATTTACTATAATTACTCATAAATATAGATCTGTTATCTGTAAGCAAGCATACATCATAGTGTACCAAAAGAACTTGCATTGTGAAAAACTTACCTCTTTTTAGACCGAGACACTTACATCGTTGGAGGATGTGATTTCGCAATCAAATGGTGCGATGGATGAAGTGCGCAATAAGTTGCAGAGCAAAGAAGACATGATCACTCAACTGGAGAAGCGTCTACGCCACCAGAGTGCCTCAGGTACATTACGCCTGTCCCCTTCTCACTCGTTGCTATTACATAGTAAGGCTTCCCCGCTGCGGGATATCTTGCTTACAGGTCCGTACTTGTCTCACAAGGCACGAGCAGTGCGCAATGCCAACAAGGACTTCAACTTTAAGTCACCACCCGAAACAGCCAGATCCAGTTCTAGATATGTGGAGACACCGGATAGAACTCTAACACTAAACGCATGCTATGACAGTCCTGCAAATTGTAACGCATTGCCAGCTTCACCTTATGTAGATTATAAGTGTAGTTCTTATGGTGGTGGAACTAATGTTAAACATGATGTAAAGTCCAGGCAAGATGGTCAAGAGACAAATATATCCTACATAGAGCCTGTCATGGCGAGTACTATGTTGGGGCAGTCGATGTTTGAAGCGTCACCGGCTGTGCAAGGCAGTGGTCAGAAACATGTATCGTTTCTAGATAATAAAAAGACACTATCCAGGAATGTTCCATTTGGATCCTATGCATCACCAGCCAGGAACCCAATGCGCAAAAGAAGCTTGAGCGGACCTAGTGTGAGTATGATCAGTGACTATGCAGAGAACTCCGATTCCTCAGTTAGGCATCTTCCACTGCAGAGCTATGTGTCATCGGGCAAAATGGGTAATAAGGAAAATTCGGAACGAAACAGAGATGGAAATACAACGAGAGAAATAGAGTCGATTCTCAAGAAGAAGCGCAAAGAACTGCCGTTTGAACATCCTCTGTCGCCCGTAACAAGTCCAAAATACATGGATATCTTCAAAGAACAAATGGTTCAAAAGAAACTCAGCCAATCTTCCATGAATTCCACCATAAATTCCACTCTTTCCGGAACAATGCGCAATCAGAGTAAAATCGCCTCCTTAGTTGAAAAGTTCGAATTCGAAAGTAACGCATCGAAATCCGTCTCACATTCGAGGTCCATTCGACGTCGATCGAAAACGTACAAAAAATCATCTCCTCTCGCTCCAAAACGTACTCAATCGAATGTGCAAGCTAGAGGTAACAAGGCCAGTGAATTGAGAATGAAAGCTAAACTCAGATCGGCCAATAAATCCAAAAATGGCTCTGGGGATTCAGTTCTCTTTTCAATCGGGAAATTTTAATTCGCGACTGGAACAAATTATTGCGTTCAATTGTGATATATCAGTTTGTAAGGAGATAATGGAAATGCAAATATTACTGATCTTGTGGAGTTAAAATACTCAACGTAGTGAAGGACCATGAATGTATGCCTCAACAGGAAAAAGAAGAGAGACTTCTTTTCAGTTTTCCCATATTTACTCGAAACAATCCGATTATTTTGCTTGGATTTTATTGTGATTTAATTATAGGCTTAATAAATTGTAGTAAATAAGTAGCATTGTTAGTGTTCTGTTCGCAACTTATGATATCATACACAGTCAACCTCAGGTACATTGGTTCACGCTTCTTCGATTTTTCACTTGCTTCGATTACGTTTACTTCTTTTAAATTCAGCAATCTAATTGGGTAATTACACAAAACTACGGTTATCTCGATTTCTTAGCTGCTTCGATTAAATTTTGTGTGATCGAAAAAAAATCGAAGTAACGGAGGATGACTAATTCACACTTTATAAAGTTACATGTATTGTACATACCGTATATTGTCAAAATAAGGCACACGCACCACAGACCAATTTTTAAGTATTGGCCTTATTTTAAAATTCACTAATATCAATTTCTGAGAGATCACATTCCAGCGTAACTACAATTTTGACCCGTTAAGTCCGGGAAATTTAATTATATAATGATATCAAACATTTGTAAATAATGTGAACAATTGTTAGATTCATTTAAAAAATGTTTACTTAAAGTTAGGACATTGTATAATCCATAAATTTTGTAATTGATAATGATTTTGCATAATACAATATTAAGTGCGTAACTTTTTTGATAGTAAAAAACTTCCGTAAATCAGCCTAAAAGGGGGGGGGGGGGGTGCCATAAATTAGGCATGCGCCTCATTTTGACAATATACCATATCTTTTAAATGCTTACATAGAAATTAGAAGGCATGTGTGTTGTAAATGCGCTGTAACTGCACTCACGGAATGTGACGTGTATGTAAATGTATAGACCATGCAATTGTACCATTCCTATGTGTACAACATCGTAATTTATTTAACGTTATTGAATATTTCACAAGTTTGCACTTTAATGGAATATACAAGTCTCTCCAAGAAAAGAAACTTCTCGACTCAACATTGTTTAGAATCACATTTACGTTAATTGTTGATTTTAAAGTCGGAATAAAATATTCAACGTTTAAAATTTCTGTAATGGAAACAGGCTTTCTTTCTTGGAATAGACTTTTAAAAGTACTAAATTTGACACTGGATTTGTCAGTAGGTTTATAAATTGTAATCGAAAAAGTACCTGTTTCCATTACAGAAAATGCAAACAGTCAGGAGCAAGTTTCTCAAATGGGAGAGCTTGTAGAAAAGTTAGCAGACACAGAATCTGAACTGGAGGCAAAGAATGCTGAAGTAAACCAGCTTCAAACAAACCTTAAACATCTAACAGAAGCCTCCGAGGTAAAGACTGGCGAGTTTGATCAACTTCGGAAAGATTTTGAGGAAACTAAAGTGAAATTAGAACAACTTCAAAAAGTGGCGAATGAGAGTGCGGAGAAGCTGTCCGGTAAGGGAGAGGAGGTGAGGTCTTTGCAGCAGCAAATTATTGGCAAAACCGAGGAAAAAGAGGCAAACAAAGTTTTGGAGGTCGCAGATCTACAATCACAAATAACAAGTAAGTAGCTCCTTATGTAGTTTCTTTTAACTCCAGTTTAGAACGAAATAATTAAGTTCGGGTGTTTATCTTCTGGAATGTATTAGTGGAATTTGCTAACGATTTGTCCATCTCAAACAGGTCTAGAAACACAGCTGAAGCATTCTGACGAAGATAAATCTGATCTGAAAAGTCGGCTTGAAAAGCTACAGTGTTGTATTGAGGTAAATAATAGAATTAGCGTATGTGAATATATTTTTTTCTTCTACTTTCAAAGTAGAAGTACAAATAAGATGTGTCTATGCATTAATTACACTCTTCCCCGGATATATCGATATTTTTGGCGCGGAAAAAAGTATCGATATAAGCGGGATATCGATATAAGCGGGGAAAAGTAGGGAGGATATCGATATAAGATTTTTATTGACATTTTTTCCAAAATTTACTTTTTGATGATTGAGGGTAATCTCTGAGCCACTGAAATAAAGAGCCTAGCTTCACTTAATGGCTCGATGGCCTGTTTCAAATAAGCCAATTTGCAAGAAGCCACTTTAAACCCATTTGAAGTGGCTCATATTGTCCTATTAAATCAGGTTCTATATATTTTAATGGCTCTCCGTAAATTGGCTTGTCTGAAGTGGCTTCTTGCCATTTCCTAAAAAAACATTTTGTTGAAAAATGTTAAATTATCGTTAATTTTACATTGTTTTTTATTTTAGACAACTGTCATATTTTGATATGGATTTTGAAGTATTTGTGTTTGACTCTGATGAAGCGTAAGTATGGGTGTAAACACTAGAGATGACCCTCAATCATATTCCATCAAAAAGTAAATTTTGGAAAAAATATCGATATAAGAGGGCAAAAGTATCCATATAAGTGGGGAAATTAACACTGGGGTCAATGGAAGAAATTTGGCATGAGATTTTTTTATCCATATAAGCGGGATATCGAAAAAAGTGATATCGATATATCCGGGGACGAGTGTAATTTACCAAAGCGTTTTCACTCCCCAGTATTTGCGTAACGGATAGATATTGTAAATCGTTCCAAAAATCTCTTTTAAGCGAATTATTCTCCTGCGTATCATAAATGATTGTAACCAAGACCCTCATGAAATAACAGCATAAACGGATTTCTAATTAAAGCAAATTACATTAAAATATCAGGTTTTACCGAAATATGCATCGGCAAACTTTTCCTAATTTGTGCTCATACTGTGATTAACATTTTTGCTGGACTAACTGATGATTTTTAAAAATTCAAGCTACCAAAGAAACGCATCATAAAAAGTAAAATATGCTTTTGACATTCTGAGAAATACAATCAGTTCCGTTCGCATACAAAATTGGTCCCATGTCCATACGTGTTTGGTATGAAAAAAATTGTCTTCAGTCAATAAAAATTTTTATTCACAATTCGTTTCTTATTGATCTCCAGTTTATAAAGCCTGTTTTCTACACAGCCTGTTTTCGGTTTCAGTTTCACAAGTAAAATTCAACTTTTCAGTATCTCTGTTACGGTGAGGAAAGACAATGAAAATTCCGACATTATGACTTTTGGGTTTTTCAGAAGCAACAAATACATCCGCATTGTAGACATCAATGGCATCACATGTTCAGGGATTACATTCAAACTTCATGTCTCTGCCATTGTAGTTGAATGGTAACGGAATGCCGACCAGTCACACTGAATCTCAAAAAACAGATACTACACAAATTGTGTATTTTTCAATTTGTTTGCTGGAAATCTACCTTATAGATCTTGTCAGGCTACAAAGAAAGGCAGAATAAAGCTGTTACCATACACATAAACATGTAATGTTTAAAAACAAGATTTTTGGAGTAGGGGTGGAGGGTTATTCTCGCACGGTTTGCCCCTTTGTAATCTAGTGCGACTTAACTGTCCCTTAAACGTTTGCTCTATTATACTTTCTAAGATTCTACATTTGAAAGAAAAGAGATGCATAGTCAGATGAACACACACATCACTTCATTGAGTTCAACCCTGTAATAGTTCCTTAATCAATACTTACTCAGATTCGTACTTGTTGATTATAGCCTGAAACTCTTTTACATCTGGTGCTCTTCCCATCATGTTCAACACACGGATGTACAAGTGGACGCTTGACGTGAAAAACCACACTTTCCAACTTTCATATCTGTAGACCAGCAATACATTTACAATGTAATAACATGAACTTAGATCTGCTCCACAACTCATGATTCAGTTGTTTAATGCAAAGTTGATGTTCTTTAAATTTTGTACCACTTAACCCTTTGGCTGCCGACCTCCGATTTTCCGTTAGTCAGCTATTCTACCGTGAATGCCTGCCGTGATTAGGATGCACTGCCCACTGAGTGCCACACTTCCTACAGCTAAATGCCTTTGGCCTTGTGTGCCAAGGTCTGTATCTGTGAGGCAGGTTTTTTCATTGCTACCAGATGCCGAATGCATGTAAAATGGAACTGGTCATTCTAAAAATGACTTTATTAGGTCACTTTTACTTTGCAGCCGAACACACTTCTGAGACATCACATACAAATAATTACCATGTTTATACCTATTAGTTTATGACTACATGTATTTAGCCTAAATAAATGACTTTATTCTCCTTTTTACATTACAGAATTGGGCTATTTTTATTCCAATTTATTCTCCTTTTCACATTACAGAATTGGGCTATTTTTATTCCAATTATTTACATCTTTTCTAATTATTGTAGCTT
>JBCAUI010134538.1:0-18235 GCA_038406195.1 Haplosyllis anthogorgicola
ATCATCATCATCATCATCATCATCATCATCATCATCATCATCATCATCATCATCATCATCATCATCATCATCATCACTGATGCGTCTGTTTTCATATTTTTATACAGTTTCAACAATAAGATCAATTCCTTCCTCCTTGTGATGCGCTTTGGTCGTTGGCAACTGATTCACTATTTCACATTCTTCATCATGTGTTACATGGCCTTTGCTAGTCTTGGTTACCTCGTCTTTGGCCACGTATCTCCAGCATACAAAAGCATCGAAAGTTCGCTTTTCACCCTTACAAGATCCATGTTAGGTGATCTCAACTACGAAGTAAGTACCTACACAAAAGGTTTTTCTTATTTTTGTTGGTCCAGTTAGGCAATTGAGGCAAATTTGCCTCATCAAGTAACATATTTAGGTAAATTAAACAATTTATCCTGAATATAAAAATATCATAAAAATATTTTTCATATAAAATAAATTCACAACACTGAAACGAAAAAATAAAAAAGTAGCACTTCGGATTACGTGTATTTAAATAGTTTCAAAATAATTCTTAATGTCTGTTCAGGCTTTTCTTTTACATAATTTTTCTTCAGGCTCTAGCTGAGGTGAATGGTGCTTCTGCAAAGCTGTTCTTCGGAGCTTACATGACAGTCGCCGTGTTCTTCTTGCTAAATCTACTCATTATCATTCTTATCGACACATTCACACTGGTAAATAGCCATGTTATTTTGATTACGACAAAAAATAATAATAAAGGCGATGTTTCTGCAGTAGAAGAAGGCTATGTCAAATTTTATCTGTCAATTTTTATAAAACAGGTAAAAGAAGAGTATTGGAAATCAGAAAATAGGTACGAACTGGGAGAGTACATTCTGCATAGGATTAAAGAAATGCTGGGCTTCAGCTCAACCCACAGTGAGGAGGCCAAAAGCAGTAGTGAACCTGAACCAGATCAGAAGAAAGAGGAACAACCCGGTAAAGTTTAATTAAAATTTATAACCTACGCGCACACAAAACGACACGCATGCCTGACCACACACAAAAAATTCTCAAATTTCTACTTGTTTTTGTCATAAATTTTAACAGATCTTTCATTCAGTGCGTAAGAATAAGAAAATGTAATACATAATCATATGCTTTTATGATTACCTTTTTAATTTCAGAAATGGATCCAAAAGAGTTCAGAACAGCCAAGTACTTGAGGCTGCTGAGACTCCAGATAGATGAACTGGACATGATAGTGACACAGACACAGAGGAAACAACTGTATGCGAACGATGAAGATAACGTTAAAGAACAAAGACAACCTAGATCTATGTCTACTCATATGTAAAAGTTTTAACGGACGATCGGTAATCATTCCAACACAGCTTAAATGTAGATTCTAATAGAGCTTTCGTAACCTTCATTTGGCATGTTGGTTTGCTTAAAATATTTTTAAAGCCTTAGTCTACTTAACGAATTTCACACTATTGTGTTGAAAAGAATGTAATATTATCATTTTCTTATCCAAGACTGTGATACTGTAACTGAAACAAATGAAGTTTAAAACTTGAAACTACCTTCATAATTTTACAATAGAAAATGGATATATTGCCTGTATTTGTGTTAGTTTTAACTAGATGGAACCCATCCTTTGGACGGTTACCTGCCTTGTGCTTTCGTTGATTTTGTTTCATTTTCAGCCAATGACGGTCTTTCCGAGACCACAGTAACATAATTTATTATTCTTTTCTGTGATTGGAAAATACTTCCAAAGGTCCAAACGTCATTGAGTTCAAAGTGTCAGCTACGTGACAGAATCTTGCCTTTTAATCTTTAGTAGTATGATAAGGTAAACTTCTTTTTTGTGGCATTAGTGTATTTCTATTGAACATTGTTTTCGTTCCCTTATTCGTCTCTAACCGAATGACAAAATTTTGGGGTCTTCTTGCTCAAATGGTTGATCGGATTCTATGCATCACAATCGCACACCATCACATGTGATTTGCCTTTTGCTGCACGAATCCGTTGTCTCAGCAGAATAATCTTGTAAGTTTTTAGTATCAAAACCTAAGAAACTAATGTCAACCGGAAGCTGTTGAGATCATACCATGATCTAAAAATCACTTAATTTGTTCAAAAATTAAATTATATTGTCGCGCTTTAATGTGGGTTTTCTTTTCAAAATTTTGTAACAATTCTGACTTTACTTTGCAAACCATGTGATTGTGTTGGATTTATTGGTTTCATATTTTCTATACTTTTCCACTTGCTTTGAAAGAAGTTGAAATATATTAAATATACATAAAGCTGAAAGACTGAAAAACTCTTACTTAAAAAATCCCAGCAAAAGAGAAAGGACAATGTGAAAGACAAAGATTATGTATTATATCAGTGACCGTATTAAGAAGGTTGTACGAAATTGGATCTTCACTACAAGACAGATTTCACAACACGTTTAAACAGCAGAAAAACACGAGATTGTATGATATAAATGATATGCTCTCTTTTTGAGAATTTCTGTTTGTGCGCTTCCCTACCGAATACTAACTTCCACTTTCGTAAATGCAGACGCAGACATTTTGAATCCTTACTGGGTAAGACATACAAATGCATTTCACCCCAGACAGTTAACACCTTCCAATTAATTATATCGGTACTGGGCATCATCAGATCAACCCCGCACTTAGTATCAATGATCTTTTCTCGCCTTGGGCTGCAACCTGAGAGTCGTAAGGTGTCGAATCCCGTCAGAGCGATCAGTCAGGCTAAGCGCCTTTACCCATGCAAAGTGTTACACATGAAGTGAGATTGCCTGTCTCTTCGTATGTCATTGATCAAAGGGTGCTCGATACAACAGCATAAGGCTTTCCTCGCATTTTGACACCTCTTGACAGTACTTACCACTTGCCAATTAACCAAGAAGTGATACAGCCCGCATGCGTGAAAATCTTAAGCACCGCCTCATTGTGCGGTAGCGAAGAAGGGCCTATGAGGAAAGAGCCAAGAGCACTGCATTCAGTCAATTTTTCCCTTGACCAAGCCTCCCCTTTCTCTCTCCCTAGGCCTCCACTAAGTCAGTAGGGCTCTTGCCATGTCTTTAGACTGTGAACTTTTGCGAGCAGATTCCTCTCCAGTGTACCTCAGCCAGTTAGCAAATTGGACCCACGTGAAATAACACCTACTTCGGATTCTTTTTGATGAAGGGATCGTAAAGAAACACCTTTTACCTATTGCACCGCACTTCACTGATATTTTTCGGGAAGGATAAGAGTAAGAAGGTTACTCGATAACATTATTGTTATTAAATTTTATTTGGAAAAGGATTTTTGCAGTTGATATAACTCAGGACACAATAACACGTGCCCAGTGTATCGGACATAATATATTTGTGATTGTAAAGGATTTGTTCAAATAATTATCCACAAAGACGGAATAAATTTGCGAAAACGGTAGGAGAGGAGAGAAGTATTCACATTAGTTGTTCACTAGTCATCAGTTGGAGCTGAAGAAGAAAAGAAAGAGCAAAAAATAAAAGAAAGTGTACAAAAGCACACTAGGTTTCTGATAACAGGCAGATAAGGAGTGTTTTTACACTCGGAAAGCAAAGCAACGGATGCTGAGGTCCTAGCTCATGCACTATGCGCGCATCCAGTACAGCGGCAAACTGTACTGGATGAGAAGACGAAGAAAACTGGAAGGGGACTTCTCATACAGTGGCTTATCTTTTGATCCAGGTTGGAAACTATTTAGCTATTGATAGTGCAAAGTGATCTGGATTGATACATTCTCTGGCTTTACTAAGGTTTTGTGTGTTTACCTTTGATGAAAGCCAGGAAGGCAGAGTACTAGTCTTGCAGTGCGAGAATAACACGGAAATTTACCTAAGCTTTTCAACACATTTACCCTTAGTATTTAAGAAATGGCTCATTCACAACAGAAGCATTTGCCGACGGCGAGGGGAGTCTGTGCGCCCGACCGTCTTCGCGGGAGCAACGGCCGAGTCAGACCACCCAGTTTAGTGCTGGTTTTCTTGTTATTTGTGAGTGTCCATGTCCACTTCGCCAATGCTGCATCATTCCTCAACATGTTTTCTGCCCAGCAAAATCCCCCAGATCCTTGCCTGGACGAACAGAGCAAGCCCCGACGATGTATCCCAGACTTTGTCAACGCGGCCTTCGGCAAGGAGGTCAAGGCTTCCTCCACATGTGGGTCACCTCCTTCAAGGTACTGCCAGTCAACCACGGACAAGGAGGGTAAGATGGTGCGTAACTGTTTCATTTGTGACGCAAACCACCAGAAACGTCAGCACACGGCTAAATACCTGACAGATCTGAACAATCCGAATAACCTGACCTGCTGGATGTCCGAACCCTTCGTACAATTCCCACAGAACGTGACATTGACGCTATCCCTTGGCAAGAAGTACGAACTGACCTACGTGAGTCTCCAGTTCTGCTCCGCTCGGCCGGACTCGATGGCCATCTTCAAGTCGATGGACTACGGCAAAAAATGGGTTCCATTCCAATTCTATTCGAGCCAATGCAAGAAAATGTACGGCAAATCGCCAAGAGCGGTCATCACCAAGGCGAACGAACAGGAAGCGCTGTGTACGGACGCGTACAGCAACATCGACCCGCTCAGCGGCGCACGAGTTGGGTTCTCAACGCTGGAAGGGCGCCCCTCCGCTTACGACTTCGACAACAGCCCCGTCCTGCAGGATTGGGTCACCGCCACCGATATCCGGGTAGTGTTTAACCGCCTGAACACGTATGGTGACGAGGAGACGGATGAAGAAGCCCGCGAGAGCTACTACTACGCCCTGTCCGACTTCGCTGTGGGTGGCCGATGTAAGTGCAACGGGCACGCGAGCAGTTGTTCCACCGGCCGAGACGGCAAGGAAGTGTGCGACTGTAAGCACAACACAGATGGAACGGATTGTGAGAAGTGCAAGCCCTTCCACTACGACAGACCTTGGGCCAGGTCCACCACCAAGGAGGCTAATGAATGCGTGGGTGAGTACCTACCTTTACACTTGCTTTATATTATTCTCTATCATCTACCAATTTGGGTACATTGGAAAGGAACATATGAATAAAGCTAAACTGCATACCCAAAGAATTCAACCAAAAGATAGAGAATGCAATGATTTTTTTATTTCCATTGTTGCTTTACTAAGTAGAGCTTATTGCCCGATGATCTTATTACTGTTAACCTACTATTCATTAATTGCTGGACGCAACTTTATGCAAATTAAAGAAATATCATATTGTAAATGTATCACAAAATAATACAAATTTAATCAATATTAGGAAAATCAAGTCTGGGTTCAAAAATTCAAGAATTATATATTATACTTTTTGTTCCATTGCGCTAACAAACTTTACTCTTAAGTATGGAAGCATAATTTACCCATGTAAATTAATTAATCTATTTAAATTTGCAGATTTCTCCTTTTGTGAATATTTGATATGTATAAATACAATTTTTATTCTTGAAATAACCATGGATTTTCTGTTTAGAGGCCTGTTCCCAAATCTATCATTTCTGTTTCACAATATATGGCGAGTTCGACAATAGTATTATTCCTGAATTATAAGTTCTTTTTTGTTCCGCATCCTTGATTGAACAGTGAGTCAATAGAGACAGATGTGACTCCATAAATGTCTCGTTATTTGAAGGCATCACTGGAGTACTCTAAAATCTGAAGTCCATCTACCGTGGCCATGTTTCAATGCACATGCTTACGCAATGCATTGTAATGCAATTAACGCAACGGTAATGGCAGCCGTTTTCAACGATACATTCATATCCAGACATAAACTACTGGCTTCCCATAATATGTAATGTAAAAGTAAAAATGTAGAATGAAGACTTGAATTAACGCACAGCCGCTTTCCTGCTAGCTGTCGATGACAATTCTTTTAAAGGATCGTACCTGCATAATTTAAGGCAAAACATTTAGCTGCAATGCAGATTTGTATGTGTAAAACTATCATGTGCATTTAAATGTTTTGAATTAGGTGCATTGTCAGCAATTAACAATTCTTTGCTGATGGGCACCAAACCAAACATTTGTGGCACACAACGACTACGAATTTACCACGTATCCTGGGACATCCGATACAACATTATTCATTTCACAATAGCTTTCAAAAGTCACTTTTGTGCAATTTCAGTTTCGTGCATTGTTCATAAATGATTTTATATAACACTGCAAACATGCATTAATTCTGAAGAATACTATCAAACTACAAGAACAAATTATCTGGAGAGTTAAAACCTTTTATGTATCGACGGGCAACGGATACGTAGAGGTACACTTCTTGCAATCATTTCATAAATATTATTTCAAAGGATTACTGTAGGTGACATTAAGCTGCCATGATTTCAACTTACACCTTAAACTTTCGGAACTGTTAATGGTAATCTGTTGCTAAAACTTCAATTTCGATCCAAAAATCAGCGCCTTGATTGCTTTAACGTTTAAATCCCCTTTCTAAATGTAGGAAACAACTTCGGTAAATTCCCGAAAGTAGATTTAAATAAGAGCTTTTACTACTTGTGGCAATTCTTCGGCAGGTTCTATTCAGAGATGGAAAGTTAGAAAAATATTTGATGTGACTCAATGTTATTTTATCAAAGTTCTTACATGATAAGCTTAGAATCATTCTCTCCAACTTTGAAACATTCACCATTTTAAGTAACACGTTTCGAACTTGGTAACCTAGAAATTGTAATCTTTGTTATAACCAATGTCGGTAACCAAGTTTACCTTCGGGTTCTTGTGCCCTGATGAAAGTTTCCAAAAATAGGTCCCTTTGAGAGGCCAATGCATCCATCACCTGTCCACTTTGGTATCTACTGCCGTAGTGGTACCTTTAAATTTCAATGTTTCCTTCTAAAATTTTCTTAAATTGAAAAAGATGTATAAAATAGGTGATAGAGTACGGCGCTGAATGACCTCGGGACACCAATTGTTTGACAGGCATGAAAAGACCGGGGCAAGAAAAGTTTTGCAGAAAATGTGCTTAAAGGTGTGAGGTTTAGTTTTGTGCGGTAAGAAGCACAATTTTAATGGTGTCACAAGCACTTGGTATTTATGTCTAATACTTAGCCTCGGGGCCAAATGAAGAAATACTGATGTGCTTATATGGAAATTTGTCCTCAGATATCTCACTTTGTCCACGTTTAATTGTCAACTGGCAAAATAACTTCATTCAATGCTACGTATCTAGGTTGGGACATTGGTATTTATATAATGGCTTGATTATCTAATTCCTATTTCTAATTAGAATTTCGCAATTAGGCTACACACATACGCAAATTGTTAATCGAAGTATTACTGAAATTAGTCCTAAATTTTTAACAGCACATGTGAAAAAATGAATAGCCGAGAAAGCACATGAGTACATGTTTGCATAGGATTTTCATATGCCAAAATCACGAAAACATTCCAGCTTATTTTCATTTGTTCGTATGTAACCTAAATTGGAACCCTATTCATTGAAAATTCAACTCTTGGTCATCCAAAAATTGGAGCGCCATTTTTGACCTTACACAGAGTAGATTAGCATCTTAAAATTAGCATCGATACTTAGCACAAAATATGATAATTAGCAGGAAATATGAAATGCAAAGAATGTTCTTGTAAATTTTTACTCCTGGAATCAGCTGTTTTGCTTTATCACTCCATCTCTAGCTTACTTGTAAATCTTGTTTGTATGTGGGTTAAAACAAGCACTGGATAACCGTTCTATAGTTTTGGTGATTTTTATCTCCCAACTAAAACATTAGTTGGTGGTAGCCCGCTGTGTATGTGCGCTGGGGGGACAAAAACAAAATATGCATGGAAAATTACATATGTATGGATACACCAGCATTATTCTCGTTCTAAATTCAGAATAACCTTTTTAGAAGATAAGTAGTTTGGTCAAGTACAGATATATCACATGCAACTAAACGGCTTGTGAAAACTGCATACTATAACGTTTTGCAACAAAATAATCTCTCGCTGTGCTATTGATGCACATAAAATGTATAAAATGCTATTGTTGTCAGAAACTAATAAATTTTCATCCTCTTACGCAACACTGTAGTTTATGGTTGGTGAAGACAATGCTCGTTAATTACAATGAAGATAAAGAAACAAGCTTCTTTTCCACTCCGATTTTTTTCTTCATCTAAAACATTAACTTACTGTCTGGACACTGGAATTTTTAAAGCATTTTAGAATATTTTTGAACTGTCAAGTCGGTTTCAGTAAACTAACGAGGGATATATAGGGATACTGAGTCCTTAATTTACGTTGTTCGAAGTTATTCGAAGATTTACCATGGTGCATGCGTATTAGAATTATAACACATCCAAAAATTTCCATGTGCAAATCTCACAGGGAGAAATAAACAATAAAGTCTGCTATTTAAAGAGACGAGCTGAACTAGACTGATCAATTAAATAGAAAATTGATAAAAATCATTACACTTACAAATTGAACAAAATCTACGTTTACTTCTCAAGATCACTTGTAGAATGTCCCAGGTGGGATAATCAATCTACTTAAGTTTGAAACTTTTAGTAGAATTTTAATATTGGTTTCATGAAATATTAACTGTCTTCTGGGCGCCTTTCTATACAAACTAGACATTTGGCGCTTTATCTTTCACAGCTGCGCTTTGAAACAAATTTAAGTTCAACATGTTTTAAATATTAAGTTCAATTAAAAGTATCTGAAAGTGGAAAAGGGTCTAGAAGCACCCAGTAAGCCTAATAATACAGTAACAAAAGAGCTTCTTCAAATATTTTTGCAGTGGGAAATTTTTTGTCCCTCAAAATCAGTTGGCAATGGCAGCTATTTGCTCATGACTTAGGTAGTGTTTCACTTAGTCAAGTAGGTAAATAGTAGATGTGTGTCCCACGACACCCCCACAAATAAAGCAGAGTGCTTCTTTTCACCTTACATGTGTACCTATGGCCATTCAACAATAATAGGATTGGAACAATTTCAATATCAAAGCAAAAAGATTTCACTACTATCATTAGAGAAAAAGCGAGGAAAAAGTTCCATCTCCATTTATGGAAAGATGTGCAAATAGAATGATAGATGGATAAAAAAAACCTCAGCAAATGGCTTATGTACATGGAAAGTATATTTGAGACATTGGCTGACCTGAAGTAAGTCTGGTACCAATGATGCTAGTTTATAGCTCGTCAGAACTGTGGTTGCATTTGCCAAAAATGCTAATGGCCAATACATGAACTGCTAATATATGTGCATAACCCTGCTAAGTTAATACAAAGGTGAGGTGCATGCATATAAGTGCTAAATGATACATGTGGACCACCGACACCAATGCACATTTGGCTTTTTTTAGAAATTTCGAAATCTGGAAAAATAGGCCGTTCCACATACTTATTTCAACAGAAAGTGTACTTACAAAACTTGCCTCTGAAACTAAATGTATCACTCTGACGTCATTGTAATCACCTAAAATCTTGGATAACTTTTGCAGATTCACATTTAAAAATCTATTTCTTGCTTGTCTGGAAATCCCACAAAGCTTAAACTTACGGGTTACTTTTGAGTGACATAAATATGTACAACAAAAATATAAATTTTCTTTGATATTGCGAACTGTCTGGCACCTTTTGGTTGGTATTCTCCCGAAATTATAGCTATTTTTCAAGTTTTTCTCTCGAGAGCCTGAGTACTAGGGCGCCAAAGACAAGATCTCAACCCGGAAACTAACCAATATAAAACATAAAAAGAATGATCGCTTATTGACAGGCAGGCGGTAGCCACGTACCAGGAATACACAAAAACAAGAAATGATTACTTTCGGTGATGACGGTTATATTAATATTTCTTCGCTCACTGAGTGTGACTATTATCAGTTGTAACACCTCTTACGTTCTAAGTGTGTGGTTTTTGTGCTCAGGATTGATCTTGAATGAATAAAACACCTATGACGTACAGTTTATCTTTACTTTTTTCTGTTACGTTTCCACTTTATAATTGGTATACGCAGTACTCTTTGTTATCAGTAAGAAATGTGATGCACAGAATTATCTTTAATTCTGAAAGGAAAGTGGAAATCCTCACTGACGTAGACTATGTCGTTAAAGAAGGCTGTCTGTCACTGACGTTTTCCAGAATACACACAGGAAACGATATTTGCCTGCTGTGCACTGATTCACGATGCCACTTGGTCATCTACTGAGTACCATCATGAATCAAGGGTGGGTTTGACTAGTAATATCAATCAAAAGCATAATAAAAAGAAATGTTGAAGTTATGTGAAGACTAAACTTCACAACACCGTTTCCGTAATTGCTGGCGTTATATCGTCGACCTTCGACAGAGCAAGAAATTTGTTTCAATTTTAAAGGTCTGCGTGTGGCCCTGTACTGACTGTGTACTCACGGTCTTGCGGCCACCCGCATGCTTTGAGCGCATCCTAGAAATTTCGTCAGTTGTGCTAAAACGCTAACATCCTAAACAGGGGTTTAATCGTGCATTTGTAAAAAGTTTGTTCGCTCTTTGCATTTATTGCCATTCGTCCATTCATGCGTTACAGCTACAAATCATTTCAACGATTTACTTTTGTTGCATAATGCATCAATCAAAATCTTGACAAAAAATCGGTTTTACGATGTTGGGTTAGATGTTGTGTTTTGGCTTGGCTACACGACGCTACAGGTTGGTGTCAAGAGCATGGTAACTCTCCGGCACATATGTAGCGGCTCGGGTGACATGTCGGCGGCGGCCTTCTGAAACCATAGATCGGCAGCTGAAAGTGCACCAGCATACACCTCCCACCCCTTGTTTACATACCTTCATTTACCCCTATCTCTTATTTTTACTTCTTCGCTTATTTTCGCAGACAGGATACGCGAGTGGTGCAAAACAAAATGAGCGTCATTTGAGACAGGTGTGTGAACTGTTCGCAAAAACGGAGAAAAAAAAATTCGATCAAATAATGGTTTTGCATCGGTGGCATTGACACAAAGAATTTGTTCACCTGATTACAATTTACTACATGGACGTCGTAAAGAAAGTATAAATGTTGTTAATGATGGCAAAAATATGAGATTTTCATAACAGCATTCATTTTGTTTTGAACTTTTCAGAGTTTGACAGTTAGCCAATAGTGTTGAACGGTTGTCTATTCAATTATATATCTATTCTCTGAAGTATTTTGAGTCCATGATCTTTAGTCCATGGTCATTTTGCCAGAGCTGTTTCACCCATTTCCAACTATTTCCTGTGTACACATTATATTGGTACACATCAAAGCGGATGGCTGCATCTTTGTCTGGCATCTACGATCAAGAAATATAATTTTACCAAGGTTTAGACTGAAAACAATGGTTATTCAGCCAAACAGTGCTTCAAGGTGTACTTGTACTTGTTGGTTTTGTACGGAACACAGACAACGTAGTGGGTTCAAAATTTGGAACCTAAAGTCAATCGTTAAAATGCATATTTTGTTAATTGTGCACAAATTATTCATGCCAAACAAGAACAAAGGTCTGAAAGTGTGATCATTATTTACGCCACAAAATCACCTGTTTCACACAAAACTAAACCACTGAGCAAAACTGTTTGCCTTCCAAACTCTTGTTTGACAAATTACTACATTTTCCACAAATTCCTGAAAATAATAAATGTAGACAGTAGGACTGGCCGATGTTTAGGACTTTCCAATGTTTTTCACACCTAAGCTGTTTATACTGCGGTGTAAAGGCATTACTTTGAAGGAAAAGGTGCAGCTGTTAAATGGATCTGCTGATGTGGAACTGCAAAGAACGAAGTTCTGAAGATCCTAGCTTGTATTACGTACAAATGAGTCACGAGTAACTTCCAATTAGAACTCACACATGTCAGGGAAACAATCTGATTACACCTATTGTAGGTGTCGGTTTTATATGTTGGCCATCATATCTTCAGTAAAATGCCGTGATCATTGTCCGTTTAAGATTTTAAGACAGATGTTTCATTTGCAATGTCAATGACCAAGTCTTTAACCGTTAACACTGATTACCGGTACTCACAACCTCTCGCTTATAAGGATCATATTCTTAATTTCTTTTAATTTTCACTACATTTATTTAATCCGAGACAATTTCATTATGCTTATGTAAATTTCATTAATACTTGATCCATACTCTAAATTTTATATACATCTGTAAGAAATTACTTAAGTTTTAATGAATAATTATCAATAGAAAAGCCACGTAAACGTAAACCTAAATTGGACACATCAGGGACATATTACGGGACACGAAAGAGACCCACAGTTGTCAGCACAAATTGAGCTGTAGTGATGTTATCCACAGGCACTGACGACAATATTAGAGATCCACGCATAAGAGCCTTATCAACACATTCAAGTGTTGAATGAAAGAATGTAAGAGATCCAAGAGTGTACTTATCTCCTGTTGAACGTGTCTTGAAGTGAAAGCCACAGGCAGCCCTGTCGGTGTAACCCTTGCGATGCAGATTACATAATGGGGATCATTGGTATCTTTTGTTATACATTTGAGAAATATAAAAAGACCATTTCAGATTCTCTTTCTTCACACTATTTCTGCATTAGTATGTTCATCTTTAATAAGCTGCCCAAGCTAACATTAGGTTTTAACTTTAATGAAAGGTTTGATGAATATAAATTAAAATTTTGTATCTATATTTACAAACTTACGAAATCGACAGACAAGCACACCATTCAATTGTGGTCAAAGTCGATCCAAAGGGTTACACTTCCGAGTACTTAGAACTGCAGCCAAAATAAGTTTTGACAGGTATGTAGCTGGTGATAAGCCTACCACCATAGGCTATGGAGCAACATAGAGTATAGGGTGGTGAGGTGAAGTGTGAACTTGAGGAGATGTCAAAAGCCATTTGCCCCTTCAATAAGTCATCCTTGATAGTTTTCTTGTAGCAGGAAGCGAAGTGGGAACATTTGGGGATTCCTGGCTAGAAAAAAGAGTTTCCGACAGATGCTTTGATCACAAATTACAACTCATTAGGCTTATGTAACTACCAATTTTCTTCCCCGTACTCAGGCTGGGCTTGTGTGATCCTTGGTTATTGTACTCCAAATTGCCACTCTCTCAGCAATAGCAAAGGGTATAACGTTATTGCAACATTACATTATGTAACAGATCTCAGTTAAGATCTGCTAAAACCAAGACATAAGCATAAACTAGAGAATTTTGTGTCCCTGGTTAATCATCGTACCAGGAAGCCTCCCACTTTTGATGCTCAAAGACTTTTTCATACAGGTTGGTGCAACGTTTCCAACAGCAACAATAACGACAACAACAGTAACAGCAAGAAGAAGACAGTGCCGGTATTCATCTGGATGGAGTAATTAACAATAAACTTGTAGACGCACGTTTCTTTGTTCCTTGAGCTCTTCTAATTGCCATTTAATTCAGTCTAGGTTTGAAAAGCATCACACATGAGGGGTTTTCCTTTGAATACTAATGTGACTGAGAAAACGGTATTTGCTAATTATTTGTTTTAGGTTTTATAACGTTTACATTTGGGGTGAATATTATATTGTAGGATTGCTAATCCAGTCAAGGTGAAATCAGGTTTTGCCATATTTATTTTGCAATACATATTTAATATTAACAAATAGTCAACCTTCCATTTAAAGAATAGTTCAGTTGAAATAATAAAAAGTTTCTAACTTTGAAAAAAAAAGTTGAACTTAATTTAGTACCCGATATTAGGATTTCGACTTCCATGAAATGAACGAAACTTCTCACATCTCAAGTCGTCATTTGAACTGTGTTATCTCATAAACATGGTCTACTTTGCTTTTAGAACAATGTACACAATTTCATCTTCTGTCTACTTTCAGCGTGCAAATGTAACCTTCATGCCAGGCAATGCCGATTCAATATGGAGCTCTACAAATTATCAGGCCGCAAGAGTGGAGGGGTCTGCATTAATTGCAGGCACAATACTGCCGGGCGCAATTGCCATTACTGTAAAGAGGGGTATTTTAGGGACCAGTCCAAGCCAATGACTCACAGAAAGGCCTGCAAAGGTAGGGACTGCCTTTACGTTTTTTACTTATCTTCACTATAGAGTTTTCATCCTTTTTTGTCTTGCAGCCTGCAACTGCAACTTACATGCACGCCGGTGTAGGTTTAATAAGGAATTGTACCTATTGTCCGGGCGACGCAGTGGTGGCGTGTGTCTTAAATGTCGACATCACACGGCTGGACGCCACTGCCACTACTGTCAGGAAGGATTTTACCGAGACCAAAGCAAACCCATAACACACAGTAAAGCATGCAAAGGTAGGACTGCAAGTCATCATAGGTGTTGCATTGTGTTGCACTATACTACCCCCAAACTACCTGTCTCTTCCTGTGCTGCAACCTGCCTTCAGTCTCTTCAGGAATGTGCCTTTGTTCGTTCCACTGTAGAATTGTACAACCCATCTCTAAAACCCTCACTTGTTATGAGCAACTAATAATCTATCTCGGGAGTGCAACTGCTCTCGGCTAGTTCTCAAATTAGTGTAGTAGGAACACACATGAAGAACGCGGCCTAAAAGAAACAATCAAACGGAGTTTCAATAGGAAGATTTATTTCCATGTAATGCCGAGTAATATTGCAAAAAAACAGCAAGCCGAGTGAACTGGTTCACATCTATTTCAAAGACAGATGGCAAAAAGGAGCTGAAAGTGCACATTTTGTAATATATCAATTCACACAATTGAATTTATCAATTTTAATTTATATTTGGTATCTTAAGCTTTACATTTAACATAAATTTAATCTGATCACTTTTGACGGATATTCCATTTTTCCGTGAAATGCGTTAATGCGTTTGCCGTGAAAAAGTTTCTTCTGAAAACCTCAGAATTTCGAGTCAATTGTGGTCCCCTTGGCGTTAGTGGAATTAACTAATGGTTGGCATGTTCTTACCATTAGGTTAGGTTGCTTGCTTAGGGTAAACTTATGTAGCTGACAGTTATAGATATCATATAGAAAACATTAGTCTTTGTAAGTTTCTTTTTCTGTAGTACAAAGAACAATATAGTGATTAGTATGCTTTCGTCAAATCAGACATTTTGTCCTGTGGTCTTTCGTATTCCTTGTTAGTGTACCATAGAAGGTATGAAAGGACAGTTCAAAGATTACCATGCATACACATGCAGAATATTCGTAATGAAGGTCTTTGATAGATCTTTTGAAACCAAGAGAAAGAATCAGACCAACTTAAATGATTACGGATATTGAACTGTGACTTTCAAAACACCTCAATAGCAGATCTAATAGAGTAAATGTTTGATTTCAATAGTTTTAAATAATTATTAAAGGTTACTTAACATGTAAAGACGTTTTGTTTTAATTAATAAAATGTTTCAAAATAGTTACCAATAAAGTAAGTTACCAATAATTTACAATTTACCAGCATGAAAATAATTTGAATTTAAATATCACGATAATATACCTTTCTTGTAACCAATAATTTTAAGATTTAACCTTATCTTATAATAGAATACATTAAAGTGATTTCATCTAACAGGAATAGTGTATTACAATTTAGCATGGTTTGTTTAGATCCGTAGCTAGAGAAGGAAATAGATTGTAGATCTTAGTTTGTAGGGGCACATTTCTGAATTGACCTAAAAATGTACATGGTGCACACATCTATTGTATCCTACTATTAAGTGTATCTGTAAGTTGTAAGTTGTTCTGGTTTGTATGTGTACATATTACTTTATTTGGATTGGTGAGTGTCCTGTTCAACAATTCCAACTCACTACAGGAAAATCCTACACTTGAGGGGAAATAACACCGGTCATCTTTAATGTACACACATGCGTGCTACATAAGTTCATTGGCTCGGACAATTCTGTTTGGCCATCAGCAATGCTTGCTACCATTTGTTCCTGAAAACCTAATTAACAAAGATTACCAGCCCCGAGGCAGAAAAAGTACTGCGTACAATTTCATGCTCTGGTTCTTCATAAAATGGCATCGTATGAACGATGACGACATTAAGTGTGGCGTTGTCACAAGTGATCTCTATTATTGGAGTACTTAAGATTGTCACTAAAATCAAGGAATCCTTCATTCAGCACGAATAGAGACAGACAAGTTGGACGATAAACACCAAACACAGGCGCAAACACGCATACGCACATTTCTTCAGAACACGCATATTTCTTTAAAAATCGTTGCACGGTATGCATCTGGTAACGTAAATGTTTTCTTCCCATGTAGGGACAAAGGTAAGATCTTCAGTCAAATGCCTATAGTTTTTGCAGCAGATCTTCCGCTCTGGGTTTGGAACTTCCTATTAAACTGATTTATTTGTATTGACCAATACTACACCAAATGACCAGTGACAATAATTGCGCGGAAACACTTTCAATACAATGGATGTCAACTCAAGGCAATATGGTAATTACTCACACAATGCATAAATAAGCTACGCTGCTCCAAAGCGACGCTCTTTCCATTATCTCTAAATCATCTTCATTGACACAAATTGTCTAAATTGTAAAGTCCCGGCCCAATGGGATCAGAATTGTAATTTTCTGCATGATTGCAATTCTGTGAAGAACAATTATGACAAGTTGACTAACAGTTGTGGTCACTGGGACGTAGGAGTTGGAAAGGAGGAGGGGGCTGGTTGTCCGTGAATGGAAAGTTGAAGAATCTTGTAAATCAGGTTACTGGATACATTACGGCGGCATATTAAAGAATTGATTGCCTCGGAATTTGTGACTTGAATGCCTGTGGAGAATATTAAAATCTCTTTGGACTTAATGTCTGGGGACTTAATCTGGTTAATCTTCATATCTCCGTCTGCGTAACAAAATATCGTCTAAACAAAGTAATTCCAAGGTATTCCTATACCTTTATAACAAAAAAGCTTCTCTTACAACCCTAAAAAGCTTCCTATAAATCGACTGCTATCTTGCGGTTCTTGGCAGCTCCGAACCATTTTGTGGTGTGTTGACAACAAAGTGCAGCTGCAGCTTTCAACACAGAAACAGATTTGAAGGATCGCAGCTTTGCCTATGTAACACCTAATCAGACTACTTAAAGACTCCTCGTGCTGGGCAATTAACTTATAATCAAAACTATGTCACTATTCCAAATTAGAACAGCGACAAGATTGCCAGAACTTGGGATAGGATACACGTTTTGTGGAAAAGACTGCAATTACTTTTATCATATCGTAAGAACAGGTTTTCAAATACTGTTGAGATTGTGCAAGACTGGGTATGTGCAAAAGTTGACACCCACTTTTCTTTCATCTAGTCTTCTTCACCATTTCCTTCGAAACCGTTCATGAATCAGACAAATGCACTAAAGACAAAAAATCCGCACAATTCCGTTAATCCAGTATCATCGAGATCCGGGATGTTGTAATCCTTCAGGCGCAACTAGTCATTGTAGTTGTAGTCCAGAACTTTTCCATGACAAGTGATTCGTCCAGATTTACAATGATCAACTTTGTATAGATTTTGGTGTATTCTTTGTCACAGATCTAAATTCAATTAAGCAAGTTCAACAGTGAATCACAATTTTTTATAGACTTGACGCAAAAACGACAGTGCGATCATCATATGAAAGCGTGACATTATGAGTAATAGTTACGAGTATGCTGCATTGCGAAAACCAACTAGCTATTTTGTATTGTATCTCTATCACAGTTAAAAGTAACGCGAAGACGAATATAGTTTAAACCTGACGAGAACAGGAATAAAAGAGAAACAGATGAGTGGCATTAACCTGGTGGTTTAGAGCAGATTGGGTACAATGTAGAATCGGCTGAGATCCTTCCAAAGTAACAGCTTCTGTGTGGGCAATGATGAGAATGATTCCTACACGAACACCGCTTTTTTATTTCTTTGAGAGAAAAGTTTGTTTTAGATTGTAGAAAGTATGCTTAAAGTCATATCACAATATGTGTGGTACTCAAACGCATTGATAGTGGTACAGTCATTCAATACGACTATTTAGATCTAAATCTAATTCATGTCTGCTCAGATTTGAAGCAGAAAGACTAAGGATCGTTGTGAAAGGTCCAAACGTTTCCTGAATTTGATCGGCAGAAAATTGCACAAATTTTCAATAACCTTACAGAGTCTGTCTAATTTTCTGTACATTCAAATGAAGCCAGTTTGTTCCTGTTTCGGTCCAGCCATCAGTTGCGGCAGCGAAGGATCCAGGGGGGGGGCCCGGGGGAGAGGGGGAGCCACACCAACCACCCAA
>JBCAUI010134649.1:0-18234 GCA_038406195.1 Haplosyllis anthogorgicola
AATATGGTCAACTAGGGTATGTAACTAGGACATCCAGGCACCAGATACAGGCAGATTCAGCCGCCTGTGACTGAAATTACTGAACCAAATCCGTAACAAATCAACTGGAACCAATTTGGACAGGGAATTTGGTCTCCTTATGCACAAAATGGAATATCACTTTTCACCACTTCACGACAATGTCATATACCAAGATAATTCTTTCCAAATACCATAAAATGCAATGTGAATACATGTACATTTCAGTACCTTCTTTGCTACAAGTTAACGAAACGTATAAGTTTGACAAATGAGTAGCACAAATCAGAAGATTCAGTTGATGGGTCATATTCTGGTTTTAAATCAACAAAAGTTCATGAAAATAAGGTTTAGAGTTTAGGATAAAATCGTTATCACAATTACACATGAGGTGAATACCTCCGCACCTTTGGTGTGTCGGTGAATACGGCACCACTGGTCGGGGTCTTCAAACCGGTATTCACCTCATGTAATCGTGATAACTAATAATATTTAATAGCGGCTGAATGGAAGTTGTGATGACGTACCTGATTGCATTAATTACATTGTCTTTGCAACATGGAATGTTATATCATATGGAACTTCCCCTGATGAATGCAGTGTTTTTCTTTTATTTACAAAAGCTGTTTCAACTGTCAGCTTACCTGAGTAGCCACTTCTTGCCTTTGAAAAACTATAATATGCATTGTAGCCCTCTACAATTGCTGAACGCTCATCTAACTGGTCCCCTGAAAACATATTTTATTAAGTTTTATTTTACTATTATTTAACTACAAAAGCAATATTAAGTTACTTAAACACGCTCATGTTAATTCAACTGCCTTAAAACACTGCCTTATGGGGCAGGGTAACTCCCCTCAGGGCCAGGACAGTGCAACCTGCCCTACTGGCACACACAATCTTGAACCTTTATATGGTCAAACTGCGATTTATTGAGACCTTACTCAAAGTCCTTACCCTGTCCGGAAAACGAATCCAGCCTAGCTTAGTTGCATGAATACCACTACACCACAAGGCTTACTACTCCTTACAGACGTAAGATCATCTGTGAAGTTGTTAGCGCAAGGTCCAGTACTCAGGGACCCGAATTCAATCTTCACACAAGGCAGAGATGATGAAGTGAGTCTCGGTAAAGTAGTCTCAATGGGACGTACGCCCGCCGCGTACTGTAAATATCGTGAGCGCCGAGGTTAACTACTCTCTCCAGCCCTCCGCTAGCTGTGGTGAAAGGGGCGATCCCGCTCTAGTGTCTTACTCTAGGGTGTGGTGCCGCCGCCAGCTCAGTCACCACTCGCAACCGAATTAGCTACTAACGCAATGTGGCAAAAGGCAACAATTGAACACCACCAGGGGAGCAGCTGCCCAGGGAATCAAGGGCGTGCTGGTGATCCTTCTCCTAGCAGCTCTAGCTAGTCAAAGGTGAGGAAAGCACGTGCCGTGCTGATTTAAAGGGATGGTGGGGGTGATGTCACCCCCTTGGTGATGTCACGATGGTGACGTAGACGACGTAACATCATTCAAGTGACATCAGGTCAAATACAGCCCATGCGCATGGACACTGGTGGTAACTGGGCAGGGAAGCTAAAAATAGCTTATACTGGTCTAGTGTAGCTGGGTCATCGCTGGGATGGCAGTATCCCTAAGAACACCACCCGCCTAATGGTGCCAGCAGGGTGGTCACCATGTGGGCGGCTGTCATGCAGGCATCGCCAATTAGAGGCGCCAGCCGGGTGTAGTCGCATGACCAAAACTTGGGCCAGAAAAATGTGGGGAGGATCCGCAGCACATCACACTCTCCCCCAGGCAACTGCGCCCGTCCTCAGGCGCGCTTCATTGGAAAACAATCTGAAATAACTACATGAAAACATGAGAGGAACAATGGCATAAAATCTTAAATTGCAATAAGTTACTAAGAGCAAGCTACAATAAATTGCAATAAGTTACAAAATGGTAAGTGAAAATCGACAATACGATAACAGCATCTCTAGTTGTGGCTGTACTCCTGATGGTGCAGCCAGATGGTAAGACGCAGTCATGCTGCTGCAGCACTGGCTCTACTCATCACCCTTGTTTCACTCCAAGTTGGTCCTCTTACAGGGGGAGGCTCCGGTGCCCTCCATATCACCTGGTGGGGAGCAGTGCCTCTGGACCATAGGCGAGGGCGCCTCCTGTTCTGCCATGGCCCATCTGACGAATGGGATATGATTGTGAAATCGCTGTGGATGCTGATGTCGACATCGTCATTCATGGGTTCGACACCTTCCAATGGCGGCAGTTCCACAGTCACCAATTGGGTCAGCAGGTTGAGTCATCACCATGTCTTTTATGGTGAGCCCGGAGTTGTGCTGAAATCTGGGTAGTGTGGGCCCCACATCCAAATAGCGTCCTGACTCTGAGGAGTCAGTGGGAGCACTGGGCAGTGACAGGGCCCCTCCAACAATGGCCAAGGTCACTTGTTTGCCTCTGCCAATGCTGCCTCTGATGTGGTCACCAATCTTTTGGCCCCGGCAAAGTCCCGGCCATGGGGTTTTCTTAGCCCCGTACAAGTCAGCATAGACTGCCCTGCTGGCATCGAAGTGTTTAATGCCTAGCAGGCCACAGCTACTTCTTAGTTCGGATTGTTGAAACAGCAGATGATGTGATCCACATCCAAAGGCAGGACGGGCCTCATGCAGTTTAAGAATTCTCGGACGCAGGCTGGGAGCTTCTTCCGGATGATGTGGTCCTCCAAGCTGAAGTTGCTAGCCCACAGGAGTGTGGCCCCAAAGGTGGCAAACCTGTGCTGGTCTCTCATGGGTGCGGACCGGATATCAGTATGTCCCAGTTCGCCAAACTTATCTGGCAGGAATTCGTGGAACTTCTGCTGGGGAGGCTCTGGTGGACAAGATGGGTGGCTTCCTGTAGAAGTGCTCACTACTCCTGGGACTCGCCCACACCAGGCGCAGACATGCAGCCAGTTCCCGATGCCGGGTAGGGCACACTGGGCGGAGTTCCTCGTGCCATACAGGCACAGGGAGGTCCTCCAGCTTGATCTTGTGTAACCAGTGGGCCAGCCACTCCTCTGGATCCACAGCAGGGTTGGGTGGCCTCTGTCGCACCCCTTTCACTGGCCAGGATACCCTAGCTCATCTTTCTTCCTGCTCTTGCCGCAACGCCTCAGCTAAAGCGTATGCCCCTCCATCAGGCCACCGGTCTGCCCACATCCTTTGCCCCACACCCACACCTTCAGCACAACCACAGGAGGGGGAGGTCACCTCTGGGTGAGGGGTGGCACCACCTTGGGCGGCTAGCCTACAGGCCTGGGCAGCCATGTGGTGCTCCTTCACCTGCTTACCCACACGGCTTCCTCATTTCCCGGGCCATTGCACTGGTTGGCCAGTCAGCAGGATGGGCTGTTTGTTCCAGGGGGCTGGCCAGCCACACTGCTGAACTGGCATGGTGGCCGTGGTCACGTGAGACAGGACCATTGGCCTTCCGATGCAATGACTCAGATCTCTTGGCGCTGCCCCAAGAGGGTGACCTTGAAGCATCAGCCTTACTCCTGAGGGTGACCTTGAAGCATCAGCCTTACTCCTGCCAGAAGGGTGGGCACTGGAGTCAAGTGTCCTTCCTCCTATTTTTGGCATGGGAGGCTCTGGTGGCACCTGGCTCTTCCTCATCTACCACAATCCTAACGTCTTCGAACGTTCTCTCCTCTTGGTGATGGTACAGCTTCCCCAGCATGTCTCTCATGGACATCACCAGGAATTGGTCTGAGGACAGGTCCTTATGGCCCTGCATCTTTTGTAGCATGTCTCCAATACTCTCCACGATGAGCTCCTTGCTGCCTCGAGCAGGTTTGGCCTCTAACTGTGCAAGGTCAGGCAGGAGCTCCACCACCTGTGGTTTCACCCTGAATGTTAAAGGTTTGTCAATCCCCGCTGGTGCATCTCCAGCCTCATCTAGCGGCAACTCAAACATGGTTCCCATCACACTTTGGGCTGACAGTCGTGTGTTCGATGTTAATGGGACTAGCGGGGTCACCCGAGGCAGGGTCACTGGGGTGCCACCAAGTCTGGAGTACACTCACCTGGCAGAGGTGTTGGGTGCCGAGCACTCCCTGGAAGCAGGCTGTCCACCAAAATATGCTTGGTAGGAAGGCACCCGGTGCCCCAGCCTTTGGACCTTGTCAGCCCAAACCTCGAGGCGCCCTAGAAGGTGGGACCTTTTCTTCTCTGCAAGGTCAGTGTCACCCAGTTCAAGGGACTCCATCAAGGAACAAAGGTCCCCAGCATGACTGGTGGTATCATATACTATCTGCACAAACTGGCACACCACCATTGTGGTGACACCACTGGCAACATCTCCTTCACCCCACCCGCACCACTTGTTCCACAGTAAGGAGATCTGCAGGGTGGTTCTGGCATTGATGTCTTCACTGGCCTGCAAGCCATTTGTCTCAAAGTCACGCTGGCATGAGATATTGATGTAGGATTGGGGGATGTTAGGGCCAGAGCCATGTGGAGGGGGGGACCTGCTGGGCCAGCTCTGCCCAAGTGATGTCAGAAGTACACTGGTACTCTGAATACAGCAAGCAATCATGTGCCTGGTGTGCTCTATAACCATCTGGGCTATGTCTGTGTAGTGTTGAGGGTGCTCCACCTGAGGGAGGGGAGCATCCCAGGCTCCCATGGCACCCGCCACTGGGGTGCCAGCCAGGCAGGCAGCACCAGGGTCATAGGCCACCTCGAGTAATTCAAAGAGGAACGGGTTTTTGCACCAATTGAGGTCATGTGATGGGCTTTTCTCATCATTAGCAGCTTGGATTTTGGAGAGTCAACATGCCACAGGGTCTTGACCCTAAAACTCAGGTACCTAAGCCACCAGCAGGGCATTAGCTTATCTAGCCACCACCTTCCTGGCAGTGGCCTGCATGATGGTGGCTGCTTAACAGCACCACCTGTCAATTTCCCGCCATTGTGGCCATACCAGCCCACAACAGGCTGGCCATGCCAGCCTGGTGCTGCCTTTGTGGTTTTCCATCCCGGCAGATGCCAGGGTGTGGCCCTCTCCCCCAGGCTACTCATGTATCCCTCAATCTCTATTGTAGGATGGTGAAAGTCAGAAAAACTCCACAACAGCCACAAGAAGAGGACAAAACCGATGATCTACCAGAGGGGAGCCCGCATCTGCCAGGCAGCAACACAGGTGGGAGCCCAGACAGGGGCCCAGGCAGTGGCTCACAGATTGTACCAGAGCCCAGGGGCCTCGTGATTGACCTGGAGAGCCCCGTGGAGGCCAATCAGTCATGCCACTGCAAGACGACTGTGCATGGTGGTACTCAACCACATCACAAGGACAGTGAGGTGGTGGATGAGTCTGATACCTCCACTGCCGGAGGGGTGCCATGATCCAGCCCAACTCCTGATCCTACTCACACCAATCGCTACTACCGTGGTACCGAACCTCTGATACACCTCTGGGGGGCATGGACATCCTTCAGGACATACACATGCTGCCCATGGAGGCACACTCCGAGGGCATCATGTGCCAGATGATCATCCGAGGTTTCTTCAGCCAGTACATCTGGCCCGACTGTGCCCCACCAGTGCCTGAGTTGGTGCCGCAGGCAGCTCTACTGATGACTACCATGGCCCCAGACCAAATGATGAGGGAGCCCAGTGAACCCTCTGTAAGGCCATGAAAAAGCTCCAGGCTGACTGGATCAGGAGAGGAGCCGAAGTTTGTTGTTTCATGCATGTTGACAATGAGACCATGGCAGGGCCCTGGCCTCACAACATGGGTAGTGGGGCACCCATCACCCTCCTGGCCTACTTCGCAGGGGATGGCGGCACCAGGAAGATTCACTGCCCTTCACGCCTAATGGCCTTGCTTGCTCTGAAGTGTCTTCTTCTAACAGGGAACAGCTGGGCCATCCTCCCTTTTGACACATTCACCCAAGAAGAGGAGCCTTGCTGTGAGAACATCAGAAGCACCTTTGTCCAGCTGGACCACCCCATCATAGTCAACTCTTTCACCATCGCCTCCCAGTTGGACCAGCTTGGGTGCAACAGCCAACTTTTTTTCCACATCAGCTTTGGGGCCAGCACCGCCCATCACCACAAGATACCCATGAGGCAGCCAGTGGTGCCAGGGGGTCTTAGTTTCACGAACGGCATCAATGGGGGTTTCACCTTTGGAGGCACCTCAAGATGGCAGCAGCAAGGGCCCAGTTCCCCAGCTGTGCCGTGAATGTGGTAGAGACCTAGACAATAGCCCGGTTCCAGATGGAGAGCCTGGACTATGCCCGGGGCATCTATGCACAATGAATGAATGATACTGTGCACTGTTTCTGCATGAACCAAAAGATGGAGAAAACCCTTCAGAGGACCTGGGGTGAGGTCAGCCAGATCCTGTCCACAGGTGGCCCCAACATGGCCCTTCACATTGGTGATGCCCTCCATGCTGGCCATGTGGAGATGGCAGTGGAGCAGTACACGGACATGCAGACAGTGCTGCAGAAGCACCTTGACGAAGTTAAGAACCTGGAGGTCAATTACGCCTGTGCCTATGGCAATGCCACCCACCAGCTGGTGCACAGTGGATTCAACAGGGGGTTGGGGATTGAGTTCAAGCCTCTGCCACTTCCGGACCCAGACATCATACCAGTGCCTTCATATGACCTGAGGAAACTTCTCACTGAGGGCCTTGTTGCCAGGCCACCCGCTACCCTGGGCACAGTGCCTGACATACATCCACTGGCCGCACAAGGGTGCTTTGGGTCCACCACACAGATGCGGGTCACCACCAGCCACCCAGCCACCATCAGTGCGAAGGGTGGAGGTGGTGGCAATGGCCAGGGGGAACCAAGATGACCTGGGAAGCATCAGCAATGCAGTCTGTGATGATTACCCATACAATAGTGCCCCCAGCCTCCAAACCACAGGACATTTCCACCGTTCATGTGGGCACCTTCCTAAGTTGGGGCCAGCAGGGCTTGTCAGGGGTAGTCCCACCAGGAGGCCTGAGCAGCAATCCCTGCAACAGATACTCTCAACTGGGTCCACCCAGCCAACCCACACCCCGCCAACATCTTGGAGAGAGCTCAGAGACATGGGGAGGCTGACCCTTACTTATGACAAGGGCGGGCCTTTCGAGACGGTGCCTGCCCTGTTCTACCGCACACATGCCCAAGCCACCACAGAAATCCACCTGTGCCCAACCTCGCTGCCAGCCCATAATGTGAGACCTTACCCTGCCTGGATGGGGAAGCCCAACAGCAGCCTACGGGCACAGATCAAGGAGCAATTCAACTTCATCTTCCTGACATCCCATCCAGAACAGCTCCTGAAAGGCTACCTTCTCATTCCACCCCACACGCCTGCCGCCATAGAAAGCCACAAGCGGGCCGGTGGCAGCAGTGGATACATCCAGTGCCCCTGGTGCTACCATGCAAACTCTAACCATGGCAGCCTGGTTGGGCACATGTGCTGCCAGCACTATGACTTCGTGTTCAGGTGCACACTTTGCAATGCCACACCCCTGTGCAACTCTTCTGGTGGCAAGATGGTGCCCTTCATCCTGGTGTTCATGGAACCTAAGTTGATGAAGACTCACATTGTGTCGTTCCACCCGAACAGGGCCCACAAGCTGATGGAGCCCAACACTCCTGCCTGCCTTCATAACCCCTAGCTGGCCCAACAGCAACAAATAATGAATGAGGCCTCCAGCAGGGCAGCCACTGGGGACAGTGCCTAGCCCTCCACTGGCAGGGGCATGGGGGGCACTGGCACCCCCAAGGCCCAGCCCAAGAAGCCAGCTGCCCCAAAGGCCACACCTGATGTGACACCCAAGAAGTCATCCAAGGTGCCAAAGGCCATCAGTCTGGATGCCGGCAAGTCCACAGATGAGAAGAAAAAGAAGGTGCAGAATGACAGTAGTCACGAGTGGAGTGAAGAGCGCAGTGACTCACCCTAGTGGTAAGAGAAGGACAGGCATGACAGGCACCATGACCAGGACCGGCGTGACAAGCCCAAGCATTCCCAGTCAGGCCACTCCAGCCATAAACAATAGGGCTCCCTCTGACTCCTTGCTACAGCTGCAGCATGTGCCTGCCAATTGTACCACTCTAACATGTATTATCCAAGCCAAATACAGGAATCTGTCATGAGAGGGAAGTGCCAGCACCAAGGGTGCTACCCCTTTGGGCAGTGCCACCACACAGGTGCTTCCACTGCCACTTTTTAGTATTGGTCTTAGCCATGTTCAAGTGTTCAGTATTCAGATTTTTATGCTTAGCATTTCTACTTTGTAGCATGTTACCCCTGTAACTGAAAGTTTTTAAGTTTTTCAAATAAATGTTAAGGTCAATATGTGCGTGTTGGTTCTTACTCATTGCATCCGCCATCAAAGCACCCTCTGCCATGGTGGCACTAGGTAAGTATTGTGTAAGGTGATAATAGTGTTAACCCCCACACAGCACTGCCCGTGCAGTGGTGGACGGATCAACTTGTGCTCTAAGGTCAGTCGCCATGAGGGCACAGCCAGCATAATGGTATCGATAGGTAGATGCTTTGAATAACATGTCATACACAGTGACTTTAATGCAAAGGAGGCAGCAAGGCCCTAGAAAACACGCTCTGAGGACGCCGCCAATGTGGTGTAATTTAGGAATCATTTCAAGGTGACAAGATATGTGGCTGTGCTTACGTGTTCACACTCCACTCCCCCTCCCCCACCAATTAGGTGTCCTCACACCCATGCTGTCATGGCCTTGACACAGAGAAGGTATGATGCCCGTACCCCTAACATTGTTCAGACATATGGGAGGAGGCATTTACAGCAAAGGGCTGTGGTTGTCCCCTCCTCTGGTCTGGCCTTGTAGGAGTTCCCGGCTAATGGACGTGTATTTTCAGTCAATAGACTCCCCAACCCTGTCATTACTGGCAGGGTGTCATGTCTCTCACTGGATGGCCCAACATCAATCCATGGGAACACTCGGTATGCACCAAGCACCCAACCATGGACCACTGCTCCAGTCTGCAGGCCTGGTGTCAGGGCACAGCTGATTACTCGCTGTGGCTTCTCAATCTCTTCCCCCATAGGGGTGGTTGGTCCATGGCTCTGCTCTGGGATGGCACTAAGTGAGTGAGAGCCTGCACACAGGGGGATGGCCTGCTCATCATCCATCCTGGATCATGGGGAAGTAAAAGTTGAGAGGGAGTTGGGGTTGCCGGCCAAACATTAAGTAGAAAAGGCTGTACCCGGTGATAGCAGAGTGCATACAATTGTATGCCTGTACTATCTTGGCCAGGTGATCTGCCCAATCCGCCTTCTTCTCTTCGTCTAGCTTGCCCAACATCCTCATCAGTGTTTGATGAAGGTGCTCAACCTGGCCATTGGTCTGTGCATGGTAGGGTGTGGTTTGGGATCACAAAGACTGACATGAAGTTCTCATAGAGAACCTTAGCTACCATCTTGGCCTTCTGATCTGTAGTGATGTAGGTGGCTGCGAACTGGGTAAAGTGGTCAGTTAAGACCAGAACATTAACAACCTTTGGTTGTTCATTGAGTGGAGCTGTGCGCTCCATAGTAGTGTAGTCGATATGCAATAAATCGAAAGGTGAGGTGGCCGTGATGGGGTGCAGGGATGCTATGCTGCCATTTCCCTCATGTTTGATGCACCGGTGGCACCCCCATACAGATACCTTGGTGTGTTTGCCCATCTGCGGCCACAAAAATGCTCCTTCAGCAGGCTAACCATCCTGTTCTGTCCCTGGTGCCCATCCCTATGGCACCCATCAAGTGCCAACTGGTGGTGTGACGAAGGCACCACAAAGAGGACAGTGTGGGGCTCACCCCTAGGAGTCAGCTTGACATACAGCAGGTCATTATGCACCACCAAATTCTGCTGGAGGTGCACGAAGGCAGTGCCTTCCTCTGTCTTGGCTAGGCCTCCAAGTGTTTTGGCCAAGGTCCCCTTTCACTTTGCCCACACCCACACCATGCAGATGCAGATGATCTCATCTTCCTGCTGGGCTTCCACCCAGTCTATGCTGGGGACCGGCCTGAACCTGGCGTGCATGGCAGATGCCTAACTGGTGGCTTTGCCACTCACCTTGGGGGCAAAAGTCTCTGCCCTTTCCTTGCTACCTATCCAGATGCCATCCAAGATGGCCTGCACTTCCTCTGGCCCCAAACAACTGGTCTGGCAGCTCAGTGAGTCAGCCACTCAGTTCTCCGTGGCCTTCATGTACTCCAGGGAGAAATTATACCCTGCCAGCTCAGCCACCCACCATTGGCCTGTAGTGTCCAGGTTAGGGGAAGTCATCACATAGGTGAGGGGGTTGTTGTCAGTCTTCACAGTGAAGGGGGCATGCACCAGGTATTCCTTGAACTGCATGGTGAAGGCCCATTTGAGGGCTAAAAACTTGAGCTTGCTCAAGTGGTAGTTGGCCTCGTGCTTGTTCAATGTCTGGCTACCATAGGCAACAGGGTCCCGGCGACCATCTTCTCCCTTCTGGGACAGCTCTAGCCCAAGCCCATCTTTGGATGCATCGGTGTGGGGCAAGAAGGGCTCATCAAAATGGGCCAGCTGCAACACTGGCTCTGTGAGTGGCACCTCCTTGAGCAATTCAAAGGCCTCCTGGGGCTTGTCAGATAACTCCACCCTTTCTTTCTTCTTGCTGGTGCCATCGCCTTTTAGATAGTCGGTGAGTGGCTTTGCTTTCTTGGAGAACCCCTTGATAAAGCACCTGTAGTGTCCGGCCAGGTTGGTGAATGATTGTATGTCAGTACAGGTGGTGGGCAAGGGGCACTCCACTATGGCCTGCAAGTTGTCCTTGCTGGCCCTTATCCCCACCTTCAAAACATGGTGGGCCAGGTAGATGATCTCCTGGAAGAAGCAGCATTTTGATGGTTTGAGCTTAAGGCAGTGCTCCTGGAAGCAGTATAAGACAGCCTGAAGGCGCTCCACATGCTCTGCCTCTGTGTCCGAGTAGACTATCATATCATCTAAGTAGATTAGACAGTAGGTGAGATTGAGCTCCCCCAGGCAATTTTGCATCAACTTCTGGAAGGTTGCAGGGGCGTTGCATAGCCCGAAGGGCATGCACTCGCACTCAAAGAACCTGAGGTTGCCCATGTGAAGGCAGTGTACTTCTTTGAACCCAGGCTCATCGGTACCTGCCAGAACCCTGACAGGAAATCCATACTAGAGAAATTGCGAGCCCAGCACAGGTAATCCCAATGTCTCCTGGATGTGGGGCAAAGGATAGGAGTCCTTACAGGTGCGGTCATTAAGGCATCAGAAATCAATGCAAAATTGCAGGCCCCCCATCCTTTTTCCTGACCAGGATGATGGCATTACTCCACAGACTTTTGCTGGGTGTAATAGCGCCAGCCTCCTGCATGCCCCTCAGGTGTTCCTGCACCTCCTCCACCATATGTGGCAGTATACGCCGGAATCTTTCCTTGATTGGGGTCTCATTATCCATGACTATCTCGTGCTCCATGGCACTGGTGCATCCCAGTTCACCTGGTTCAAGGGAGAAGACATCATGGTATTCCTTCAGAAGGGCCCGCACCCTCTGGGCCTCAGCCTCCAGCCAAATGGCAAGGCCACCCAGGTCCAGTGTCTCCATCAACCTGTCCTGGCATTCAGCAACTGAAAGGCATGTCGGGGACCCGCCAGCCACACCTAGCCCCTGGTCGAGCTCCTCCACCAGCCTGGGAAGAATGTATTTGTTAGGGACCATGTTAGCAGCCGCCACCTGGGCAATAGGAGCCCCCACCTTCAAAAACAGCTTCATGGCGGTGGTATTTTCCAGCACCACCGATATTTTTCATGACCCTACTTTCAGCTCAGTGACAGACGATTGCAGGAAGACCCCCATGGGGAGTCAGCCATCACCGTCCTGCAACTCAGTGGTCATCACTCGCTGGTGTCCTTCCATAAACATCATCAGCACCCGTCACTTGATGAGGGTGCGGGAGAAAGGGTATGATTTGGCCTCCCTGAGGAGTGTGGCCACCTCCTCATAGTTGACCGGGTTTCCTTCTCCCCCTGGCAGTACTTCTGTGGCACCGCCAGTGGCCCCATCCCCAGCATGGGCCTGGGCCACATGTGCCCTCAGGAGGGTGCCTACTTGGGCATTGGCCCACAGCACAGCCAACCGGTCTAGCTTGCTCTCCTTGATAACCTGCACCACCCTATCTATCGTAGGTGTTCCAAACAGTAGGGGAACCCTCTCTGTGAACTCAGACTGGTGGGAAAGCACCAGGGCTATGTGGTACTCATCAAATCCAGCCACACAATTGACCTGGGCTTGTACCACCACATAGCCCATGATCTCCAACCACTGTCCCCCAATTCTGTTGACAACCACCCTGCCCTTGGCATGAAGGTCCGGGAGGGGATAGACACATAGGCCTCTGCTAGTAACAAAGTCCAGTGTGATTAGGTTGACGGTAGACCCAGTGTTGATTAATGCTAAACAGGGTCACCATCAACTCAAACACGGCCCACTGTGTCCTTCCCCACCCACCTTCCAATGGTGTCCCGATTGATGAAGGGGGCACACCCATGGCACAGCCTTAGTCTGAGGCTTTCATGTGAGGGCACCTGGCACTCTCATTTGGGGGGTTCCAACCTCCTATTCTCAGGCCCCACTCACCATTTAAACACTGCTGATAGCTTTCCTTGTTGGGGCTGTCATGGATCAGATGTTTATCTGACCCACAGCTGAAACAACGGCATTTCCTCTCCTCAAAGTCCTTCATGGCCAATGTAAGGCAGATGTCAAACAAGACGAGACTCTCACCCTCCTCATTGGAGGCCCTCATGGCCCCTTCTTGATCTGACGAGGTTGGCGACACTGGCACAAGGACGGCTATGTGGGCCTTAGACCTGGGACATGGCCAGGGCTTCTGCTCATAGTACTTGTCATCCCGCCTGTTTACCCCCACATTAGACTTGATCTTAACAAGGTCATCAAAGGTCAGCTCATCTAGCCGATCTTGGAGATAGGACACTGCCTGCCGCAGGTCCCCTTTGAGGCTGCCATGCAGGCACTCTTTACAAACATGGCTTACTTCCCTTTGGGGAAGGTTCTCTGGGAAGCAGCTATGCACCAGTTCCACTCGGTCCAGGATATGGCCCGCAAAATCACTGATGCTCTCGCCTGAGTACTGGCACATCATGTAGAGGTCTTGCAAGGTCTGGTCATAATTACGTGACACTTCATAAATAAAGCCCAGTCGCCTTATCATCCTCTTCGCTGTATGCTCAGACATTACCGAGGCAGCACCCGGCAGGTTCATGATGGCCGTCATGATACTCGTTCTGAGGGCATCAGGGTCAACAGTCCAATTGTTACTCTGGACAATGTTCCTCCAAATGAGGAACTTTCCCACATGGTCCTTGCCCATCACCTTCAGCTGTGGGACATTCAGCTTGCCATAATACCAGCACCGGCAGCCCCCATGGCTATCGGCTGACGAATGGGATGAAATGGAGGCGTCTGAGTTGTATCCATCTTCTAAGTCCCAGGCATCTGGAGACCCCAGGCACAGCAGGGTCTGGGTATCACCGGGGAGGCCTGATGGCAGGGTTGGCCTTTCCTTCTGCCCCCAGCCCTTCCACCCCTTCCAGAGCTGGGGGAAGGGGCAGCCCAGCTCACAGCCAAGGCCAGGCACTCCAGGTGATCCTCACCGATGGCATCCGCCACTAGGGCAGGGGCCCAGTGCCCACCAGTACATTGACCTCCTCATCCTCAGGTGAAGTGGTGCAGGAGGGATGTGGGGATGTTCTGGGATACCTTCAGGTAACTGGGCCTCTGGTAACTGGGCCTCTCAGTCCTTGGGGTGATGCACAGCCAAGGTCTGCTGCCTGGGCAGTGGCATCGGCAACTAACCGCCTTGCCCGGCCCACCAGGATGGGTTCAGCTACCAGCTCCATGGCGTGGCCTATCCAATCCTTCAATCTGAGAGACAGGAGGGTGGCCAACAGCATGGCATCTTCCTGGAGTAGACCTTTATTCCATACCATCCACCTGAAAAACATTACGCACTGGGCAGGGGTGGTCTCTAGGGTGATGTTGGTGATGACTTCAGTCAGTCCCACGGCATGGACCTGGAGTAGGTCCAGCAGCACATGATCATTGAAGTTGTGAGGGGAGGGGTCAACCATGTTTCATTCCTGTCCCACTCCTGGATCATCACATGTATTGCGTATCATCTAGGGTCACGGTGGGGTTGTGGTAGCTGAGGTAGTGGTGCTCTACCAGCCTCCACCTTGTGGCAGGGCAAGCGTCCATCACCTCCCCAGCCTCCCCACCTTCGACCACTGGGTTGACAACCCTTTCCTCAGGGTTGTCTATGACGGGCTGGCCAGCGACATCCTCAGCATCGCCAGCCGGGCAGGCCTCAGTAGGTGCATCAACTGGGGTCCCATCCATTACTTAACTAAACTAGTGCTGCTACTAATTGGTGTTGGATTATGCTTGGCGCTAAGGCCTTGGTTAAAGTGGGATAGTGGGAGCTCCTCCCTAGCCACCTGGGAGCTTCCAGTCAACTTCTGCACAGAACACTAGGTAGGCGCTGCTGGCCAGCACCCTATTCAGACACTGGCCTTTTAAGGCATGTCACGACTACAGCAGCCTTCCACTAGGCTGCTAACCAGATCGTCTTTCATGAATGTAGTCCATCAAACCTCTGGACACCCACCCTGGGATGCCAGAAATGTGACATGCACCTGCCATGTACTGTTAATATCATGAGCACCAAGGTTAACTACTCTCTCCAGCCCTCCACTGGCTGTGGTGAAAGGGGCAATCCTACTCTAGTGTCTTACTCTAGGGTGTGGCGCTGCCACTGGCATGGTTGCCCCTTGCAACTGAATTAGCTACTAATGCAATTAGGGCAGCAGCTATGGCTGCCACACAGACAAATGAGACTAAGGCAAAAGGCAACGATTGAACACTGCCAGGGTAGTGGCTACCCAGGGAATCAAGGGTGTGCTGGTGATCTTTCTCCTAGCAACTCTAGCTAGTCAAAGGTCAGAAAAGCATGTGCCGTGCTGTTTTAAAGGGACGGCAGGGTGATGTCACCCCCTTGGTGATGTCACGATGGTGACATAGATGATGTAACATCAGTCAAGTGACATCAGGTCAAATACAGCCTGTGCACATGCACACTGGTGGTAACTGGGCAGGGAAGCTAAAAATAGCTTATACTGGCCTAGTGTAGCTGGGCTATTGCCAGGATGGTGGTATCCCTAAGAACACCACCCACCTAATGGTGCCAGCCTGGTGGTCGCCAGCCCAGCAGTTGCCACATGGGCGGCCATCATGCAGGCATTGCTAATTAGAGGTGCCAGCTGGTCATAGTCATGTGACCGGAACTTGGGCCAGAAAAATGTGGGGAGGATCCCCAGCACATCACATCAATATAAAGTTTAAGTTTAAAGTTTAATTTAGTCTTGATATACCACAGTTATTGTCAGTTCAGACATCAGTTGCAGTTTACAACTTAAACTTCCCAGTCAGGAACTCACTCAAGAACTCACCCAACCTTGGTGTGAGCTATCCGTCAAATGAGCCATCACCACATGGTGATGCGATCAGGTGTTGCTCCATATGGCGCCATCTCTGCCGTCCCACATAGGACTGGTACCAATTTTACACCTTGGTCTGGTGAGGTTGTGATTCACTGAGACACTGCCCAACGTCTCTACCCTGTCCAGGAATAGAACCCGGGTACATGTAACAATGTCTTTCTAGGGCCCTCCACAGTCAGATTTTCCTTCATTTCCACGCAGTTTTCACTGAATTTTTTGTTACAATTGGGGTGACCCCCCCCCCCGCCGGGTCCAAAGGGCCAGGCGCTCCCGCATGGGAAATCCTGGATCCGCCTGTGGTACGATTCTGCATGGGATGTAGCGTTGCCCCTGATATCATCAAGCGGTGGCTCACCTGGTTAATTCACGCTTATTGTAACGGAACTGTCCATTTTTTTTTCGAGCGGTACAAAAAGAAAAAATCAATTTCAACTTTATGAAATCTAACTTTTAATTCATTCTTGTTCTGAGTGTGTCAGCGTGTAGCATTGTTACGCTGGTGGCTCAAACTCGTTTTCCAAACAGGGTAAGTGTCTCAGTAAGATAAAGCCTCACCATACTGAGAGGCAAGACAGCAACGTGTAGAGCTGCCACTTATGCTGTCACCAGCAGGTGATGACTAACCCGATGGATATGTCCCATCATGGTTGGGTGAGCTCCTGGATGATGTGTTAAAACTGTACACCTGTGCAAAATTAGCGGTATTTTAATTAAGATGAAGTAATTTGCCATGTTGGACAAGACATTAAGTGAAACATACTCGTTACTTTCGTCTCTTGGACACAGATGATATCGGCATCAAGTCCATCGAACAGACCCTTCAGTGGCACCTTAGAAGCCCTGATACCGTTAATATTCCACGTCAAAATCTTCATTATTCGTAAAAAAAAATCTGGTCATTTCACTTCAGCAAAAGAGATCTAGGAGGAAAACTAGGTCACACATCCCTGTCCATGCGCTGTGACCTAAATTTGGCGGGAATTTAGCCAATCAGAAGCGCGGGAGTTGCACACACCGGCCGCCACATTTCTTGCGAAAAGCACCAAGCGCTTGTTGAGGTAAGAATTTCCGGATAATTCATAGCCAAAATGCCTGCAATCGTAATGGATCCCAATAACATGACAAGGGATAAGTTGAAGACGGAGTTGCAGAAGTTTAATATACCGTTGCCACCTTCTGGCTCCCGTAAAGATGCCTATGTTGAGCTGTACAAAAACAAAATTTTGAGTGCTGACCGGCTTGGCTTTTCGAGTGATGAGGAGTCATTTTCGTCTACCCCAAAGAGAAATAAGGTAAGAGTTTTGTGTAATTCTCACTTAACAGGGGCGGATCCAGGATTTCCCGTTGGGGGGGACGCCCGGCCCGTTGGGGGGGGGGGCGCCAACCCTATTTTCGCCCAAAATTTAGCGGAAAGCGCATGAAAACGAAGAAATTTTGGGCCGTTTGGGGGGAGGGAGATCCGCCAATGCTTAACAACGTGTAAATATTCAGAAAAGGATTGATATTTTTAAGTTGACAACGTAATAAAATTGACAAACTCAAAACGTAGAAGCCACATTGATCGCTCACGTGCTAAGTTTATTCATCTTTCAGCAGCCAAAACATTGTGCAATCCATTGTGAATTTGGCACAATCATAGATTACTTACAAAAACGTCGAGCGTAAACAGCACAAGTAGGTCAAATCTGTCCACACCTGCTCTGTGCTGTCTGGTATTATTTATACCGAAGAATTTATTTAAAATTGTACTATTGATCATAGTTTATTTGAAGGTTATTATTCAAAAAAGGTAAAGAGGAAGATGTCGTATTTCCATAGCAGTAATATTTCAAGAATTAATCCATATTTGTACCTTCAAAGATGGCCTTGAAGAGATTATTTCCTATAAAATTCTTTCATGATGCATATTGCGACCCAATGCAGTGGCGGATCCAGGATTTCTCGTGGGGGGGGCCAACCTTGGGGCGCCCCAATTTTCACCTATTTTCGCCCAAAAATCGAGAAAAACTGTTTGAAAATGAAGAAATTTTGGGCCGTGGGGGGGGGGGGGAGGAGGGCCTCCCGCGGCGCCCCACCCCTAGATCCGCCCTTGCAATATGATGGACAAAGAATTACATTTAAATTGTGTAGTTTCCTTTCAGAAGAAACTACTCAGCCCAAAACGTGGCTCTTCAAAGAAACTGAGTAAAAAACCATCAGCAAAAGAAGAAGACATGGACGTAGAAAGTCTTATGGACGGTGAATTGGCAGCCAAACTGAGGGAACTGGGAGTAGATGTCGGGCCCATTCTTGGTAAGTTGAAATATTTGTACATTTCAGTACATGTATGCATGTTGAGTGATACCTGTCATTTACAGTCACCCTTTTGAACCTTCATATATGGTCGTAAACATCAAGTGGTTCGGTTAGAGTTACCGCCAGGGGCGCTGCAGTCTTAAGTCTAAAGACTGCAGTTAGAGTTAACACCAGGGGTGCTGCAGGCTTCCTGCACCTGCAAGTCACGTGACAGTCTAGAGACTATCCTATTGGTTAATTAGACTTACATGTTAGCATCAGTAGCATCATTAGTAGCCATCTTTAATTATTCAGTTCAACTTGCACCTTTGACAAGACTGCATGTA
>JBCAUI010134760.1:0-18231 GCA_038406195.1 Haplosyllis anthogorgicola
TAGAAACAATGATCAGTGGTTTTGCCCCATTTAACTGTGGAACAATTGACAGGTAACTTGTTATGCACTAGTTGTCAACAATGTCAACACTACGCACATCTTAGCCATTCAATGCACCAATCATCGCAAATAATTCAAAATTTCAGATCATAATAATTCAAATAAATAATAAATAATTCAAAAATTCAGATCATGAAATTACTATGAAAAGTTAAGCACCCTACAACAATTAAATTTCATGCTGAGCTCATTCAGTTTAATTGGTGCGGAGCCCTAAATTTTTCAGATCATCAAAATGCTATCAATTGTAACGTCCCGCAACAATTGCTGAGATTTTGAAACTCTATTGTAATAAAATTGATAGAAATTGAATGATCTATAAAGTAATCTCATGATCTGCGGATCATTGGATTAAATCAAAATCATAGTGACAAACCATATTATTTAGTACTGGTTAGAGAGTAATAATCCTATCATTTTTGGCATAATAAAATATTACATAGTGCTCAAAACACCTCTTAGACCTGAGTCACCGATCCCTGGCTTTCTGATATACCCAAACTGATGTAATGTTTCAAACTTGAAATTAATTTTTCGGCATTGGAAAACAAGGTTAATATCTGTGTGAAGGTCAGACTCAAGTATTATTTTTTTTCCTGTTTCTTTCATATTTTAAAAATCTATCACAGAGTTGAATGCAGACCTCGATGTGGATCCAATTCCAATTCAATTGAATTCAATTGGATTAAGGAGCAGTGTAGCTTACAAAAACAGACAAAACAGACAAAACTAACTGAATTAGAGCTGCAGCTCAATTAGAAGACGAGACAGGAAAACATGGACTGTGAGCAGAGACAAGCTGCCCGGTGATGCAAGTGATTGAAATATTAGATCAAGTCAGGATTAAACAAATGTTTTTTTACCATACGAGACAAAGCAGTCTACTTCACAGCCATATTTAAAATTATTCTATTCACCAAGTCCTCTCACACCAGTGGTGTATCTCACCTGTCAGTCAACCTTCATCGTGCCGCTATTTGATCAGATGTGTAATTCTCTTGTTGGTGGCTTCTCCGCCAAATTACATTTTCTGTCCACATGGTTGATATGTGATCATTTGACTCTCATTCTGTGCTATGTGTGAAATCATGTCAAGTTTGGATAAAAGGAAATCCAACATTTTGTATTCTTGTTCATAAACTGTTGTTTCTTTTCATTTATTTTTCCCTATTTTGTCTCAACATGATGTCTTACTATTTTAGCGTCTGCTGGTTTGTAGATGGGCTGTCTCAACTTTAACATTTCAGACGGCATGTCCATGTAGAGGAAGTCTGATTATGATTATGGTTGCACAGCCAACATGTCAACATATTGGTAATGTTCGTACTTGATAGAATGTCACGCGAGCATTTACAGATACATTACAGGAAATTGGTGCAATGTAAACGCATGTTGTGTTTACCAAAGGAAGAGATTCATGCTAAATGAACAGGAGAAACCCTGAAATTCCCACAAGTTTTGGAATACGTCTGGTTTAATTGTGATAAGTTTCTGTTTACGCGGAATGGGGGAAATAATTAATTTAATTACCATAGATGGAGACATAGCATACACTAAATTGATGTCTCAAAATGCCGAAATATTTAGATAGATGGCATAGATGTACAGGGGGAATCCGGCATTTTGCATAGGCACAAAATGAATACAATTTAGCCCTCTGATAAAACATTAAAAGTACAGCACTGGATTCTTTTCTTTCTCTTTCTGCTCTGTACATGTCAAAATTGATAGGATAGTAGGGTACCGCGGTTTTATATCTAAAATTATGTGATGGTGTGCCGAACTGGAAAGGTAAAGCACAGGCGTTTTCTGTTGCTCACAATTGTGGCAGCACCTAACGGGTAATAAATACACGCCACACTTTGTTCCCTAATGAATTTCATGACTTGTATCTGAATAATACCTAACGAGATCATAGTATTCGCACCATGCTCTGAATTCCTGTCGCAAATTTCCTGTACTGGTTTTGCACTGTTGAAGAAAAGAAGCTCATGAGTAAACTTGTTCTGTCGATGAGGTATTCACTCCCGTTGAATATCATCTGCGAGACATTCATTACTTGTGTCAATATGTAATCATGAAGGAAAAATCAGCTAAATCTTGAACTCCGATATGATGGTGATCTATCTTGCTCAGAATGCTACGCACAACATAAAAATTTAATCCAAAATCCCTCTTTTACTTAATGATTTAAAAATAAGTTGCGTTTTGGTTACTAAAATTAGTAAAATGATTTTTTTTCAGTTTTGGGACAATAGTAAAATGGGACAATAGACAATAGTAAAAAGTAGTTGTTTGTTCACTTAGGTTAGAAGATTAGTAAAATTAAAAGATAAAAATAAAGCTCGTTGATTTGACAAAGGGAAAAAATTGTAGTTCAGTACAAATAAACCCACAGAATAGCAACATGTTATTCTTGTTATGCCAATAAATTCACAGTTAGACAAGATAGGTAGTATCAGTGCTTTTTAACGTTGCAAAAATATCATTAATATATAAAAACTGTTTCCATCGGGAAACAATCTCGAAATTTCGCGATACAAATTCCCATTTGGTGAAACTGGAACTGTTCGCGTGGTGCAGAAAATTGTTCAGTGAGTGTTCAATGTTATGGCGAGCTTTCAGTCAAATACTAATCTTGAACTGTTGAACTGGGTCCATTTGGGTTTTTATTTTCATTATTGCAAAAAACATTTTCAAGTGGATTGAAAACACCCAAAAGTGTCTCCTTTCCTTGAAAGCGCCTTCTTCAAATTTGCCAATGAATCATTTGCATCAACTGGATCTATTCGTTCTTTTCTAAACATGCAGATCATAGAATTATTGTTAATGTTTAGCGCTCCGCAACAATTGAACTGAATGAGCTCAGCATGAACTTCCATTGTTGCGGGGCGCTAAACTTTTAATAGTAATTTCATGATCTGTTCTTTGCAGAATTAGTGACAATGGATTTCCTTGTAACAGTATTGGGTCTAAAGCTGTTTATCCCGTAAATGTCCCATTTATCTAGTCAAAGCGATTATGAACGGGAGCATATTGATCTGTGCAGAGAGTTCATGGTCTAACTGTGTAACTCCCCTTCTCTGAAGGGTCTTGCTTGGATTGACACAAATTAACATTGACAGGTCAAGATAATTGATGCACTAATCTTGCCTCAACATTTGTACTTTTCTACATGATAGAGGTTTAAATCATTAAGTTTTCTGTCAGATTTGTAAAGTGGGCAATGTTTGTAATTAAGTTAAATCATTTGATTTAACTATATATTTGAAATTTTCACATCACATATTGATACTGCCTTCTATTTACCCATTCCTTATTAGGAGGTGCTGACACATGCTAATAGTGATTATCTTACCTCACTGAACTGACACTAAGCCAAAATATAAACAAAGTGCTTGTCAATTATTGTCTAACCAGGGCACCAAAACATGACAGTTGATCAGGTGTGAGGTGTGAACTGGGGCATGAACCAATGCATGACATGACACTGGGCAAGCCTGCTGAATTGTTCCATTGTGTGCTATTCTGATCACTGATCTGTGACCCCAGGTGTTTGGAACCAGGAACCAGGGCACCAAAACAAATTAGCCTGACATCTGCTTGAAATTTTGTCAACTAATCACCCTGGAGTTGAAATATTGTAAATAGAAGCCGTATCAATATGACATCAGATTGTCTAAAATGAGAAAGAAAAGTGGCAATATTTCTCCCATAGAGCAACACTGAGTAAACACGCCAACTAGTCCTTGTTACTTGGCGTATCACACCCTTGAGTTTTCGAACTGTTTGTATGTAAACAAAATTGTGATATTCCATTGTTAAGGATGACGGTTATTCATTTGCAAATATATTTTATCATCTACATACATTTTAAGATAAAGTTTAAATTTAAATTTTAAATCTTACAATTGGCAAAAATTCTGGTTATTATACATACAAAAATTTGAAAACAAGTTGAAAACCTATTTTTTTTTCAAGTCCATTAAAAAGGTAAATAAAAAAACCAGACAAAATAATATCTCGTTTTGACGTGACTAAACTGTTGGAACAATAGATCCTGTATCTTGTCGACTCAAATATACAGTACAAGAGACAGTATTTTGTTTACCTATTATTCCCGAGTTACAGTGTGCTGTAGTTCAATTACCATCAATCCAAATGAATTCACAACCACACAGAAATCTAGTGTGGTACCTAAATTGTCTTTGCACTCCTATTACTAACTTGGTAAAACATTGAAGTCAAATAAGCAGGTCATTTGATTATCCACATTAGAATTGTTGGAAGATTTTAAGGGAAAACTTTGGAAAAATCCAGCTCCTGAAATTCCTATCAGTTTTGGAGTAATAGAAATTCAAAGTCACACCCGGTCTTTTTGTTCTGTATTTTTCCATATTGATAGAAATTTTGGAGGCAACTGAAATTGTTATCAATTTGGAAACATCCAGAACAAAAGAGAGAACAATAGAATTCCATGCTGTGCTTTTGAATTTCTATTGTTCAAAATTGATAGGAATTTTATTCCTAAAATAATAGGAATTATTATTAGCAATTACTGATGGATACACGTGATAGTGGATTACCGGTGAGGGCGTTATGCAGGAAACTTAGCTCGCAGAAGCTGTTGTAGCGGAAGGGATTGTACATTAACGAGTTCCGAAATCTAAGTTAGGAAACACTAGAAGTTGAAATAGAACCTGTTATTTTAGGATATAATCCTGGCTAAATCATTGATAAAAACCAATTGTTAAGAATAACAAAGAATGATGTACCCGTGGGCCTGAACAGGGAGCTTTTCTTAGATGAAGGATCAACGTTTTGCGACAATAGTTTACGACAATAGTTTACGACATCAATTTCCGGTTGATAAATGAAAGATCATCGCCATCAGACTCCTTCACAGCACCTTCTGAAATTCTGTCTCCAATAAAGAAGGAAATTTGTTTATGCTTTTTTCATGTAAGAACAATAGAAATTTACCCGAACTCCTGACATTCCTTATCAGTTTTGAAACTACAGAAATTTAAAAGCACAGCATGGAATTCTTATGTTCTCTCTTTTGTTCTGTGTATTTCCAAATTGCTGGAAGTTTCAGGAGTAAATGCTGTTGTTCAATGGAAAACGGCGTCGGACGATGCAATGTTGGTATTTTGAGCAAAAGTAAAAGCAAATCCTGAGCACAACTCCTTAAACTCTAATTCAAAAACGTGCAAAACAATAGAGTTTTACCCTGTGCTTTGGTTCGCATCATTTCCAGTGCCTGTAATGATTTTGCTCCTAAACATACTTAAATTAAAGGGACGTGCACAAAACTAGTCAGCGTCAGTATGTAGCCATACAAAGTTTAAGGGTTCTCGCGGTAACCCGAGCAAAATTTGATAATTTCTTTCTCTGGAAACATTCCATTCACTAGACGTAAGTAGAAGAATGCAAATACATAAACAAATAGAACCATAAGCATTGGCGGATCTAGGGGGGGCGCCGCCGGTGCGCGCCCCTCCCCAACGGCCCAAATTTTCTTCATTTTCATGCACTTTTTGCTAAATTTTGGGCGAAAATAGGGTTGGCGCCCGCCGGGCGCCCCCCCCCCCAACGGGAAATCCTGGATCCGCCCCTGATAAGTACAGAAGCAACTGAGCATACAATAAAGATAACTCACAAACAATGAACACAGAAAAAGGATTTATTTTAATAAGGATTTATTTTAATAAAAGGATTTATTTTAAAGGATTTATTTTAAAGGATTTATTTTAAGGAGTTTAAAGGATTTATTTTTAAAGGATTTATTTTAATAAAAATATTAATCTTATTTATTTCCTTTTAACCTTTAGAATTAGGACTTTTGTATATTTCATTTACTGATTTAGTTTCTTTCTGTGAAACCGGAAGAAATCATAAACGATGATAACCAAACACGCCGCATGACGTCATGACACGAAATAACCAAGACTGCAACGTGTAGTAAACAAATTACCACTGGTACCCGCCTCCATAACCAAATCGATTGGGCATCCGTCTCCAGACATCAGAATACCAACTTTACATTCGAATTATGGCCCGTCAGGTGCTACCGCCTCACGTTCGAGAAAGAAGCATTAACTTACTAAAATGAAGTCATTACAACAATCACCTTGTGGTGGAAGGATGACTGTATTCCTAATGCAGCATTTGAATTGCAATAAACCGAATGTGTTGGTTCTAGTGCCTGATCACCAATGCTCAATAAATGAATAAGAAAAGAGAAGCTGACTGCCTGCTTACACCCATACACAATGTTTGCCCATACTCTTGACCCACGTGGAAAGGTGTCAGGAAACCGTAAATTTTTCACAAATTCATCTGCTGACTACTTTTGGGGCTACTGATCACCTGTATCAAGGACTTCATGTAACCTTCTCCATGTGTTTTAAAGCCAAAAGGTCACGTTTCGTGCTACTTCTGCCTTTTTCACTGATGCTAATAGAACTATCTTTGTCAAAGGATAGCTCTAACCACAAGTATGATGTGACATCGTCAGCATCGTCACATTGTTGAAAACCACTAAGATGATGTTAAGCACTGACTTCCCATCATGCACTTGCAGCTGCAATCACATAACAGTTCAGAGACTATCCTATTGGTTAATTAGATTTGAGCATAGTATTGTTTTAACTGTCATAGTCAAATTGTACCTTCTTAGAGGCAACAACCGTCTTGTAATATTACTTGAATAAAACCGTTCAAAACTTAAGCATTTGTCACGTAATTCTTTTACAATCTGAACGTTCAGGGAGTAACAAAAGTGCTGGGCGTTGCAGCCCTATAAATAACACGCTATTCGGAGGAGTTAGATTCGTATTGTTACGTCATCAGATGTAACGTTCCCGCTTTGTATTTTACGCGATTCTCTAGCGTTACGTCTGCACGAAATGCGGAAATAACAAAAATGAAACGAAAATGTGCTTCCCGTTGCAATACAAATTACAAATTATCAATTCCCGTACACAGAAATTGTATCATTTTGCAAACAAAGAGAACAAAGGAGAGAACGAAAGAATTTCACGCTGTGTTTTTGATGCGGTATTGTTACGAATTCCACGTACTGATTTCTTCGATCAGAGGATTAATTGGCTAGTTAGGTCCCTTCATTTTGAGAACAATAGACTCTTTTGTCTGTGTCAAAGACACAGCACGAAATTACATTGACGCAAAATGAAATCCATTTCAGAAGCTGCGGTGTAATATCATCTATTCAATATATCAGTAAAATTCAAACTCTCATTTCACCTTCAGTTTTGAACTAAATAAGCAACAATGAAAACCAAAATTAATGACTGGGCATATTCTTTAATTGATTACATTTAGTGTAATTCTACAGTGAGCTCTTTGCTTTATATGACTCAAAAACATACAGCAAGACGGTAGATTCTACTGCATTGTTGATATCCTGATGTGGTTCTGTTTCGCAGTCAATTCAAGTTATTGTTACAAGTAATGTCAATGAAAAATATGCAAACAACTCATGCTACAGTATAAATTCAGCGCTATTGTTTCAAAGTATTTGAATTAATGGTAAATTCAATAATCTTTGTTAACATTATTTGCGTTATCAATTTGAAACAACTGAAATATTTCTGTTAATATTTAATACACAAAACACTGCTTGTGTTGTAATGTTGTGTTACGCATGTTGGGTCGTGCCTGTGTTACTTAAAAACAAGAATAGCAATTCCGTCAAAGACAGGCCCTGTGGCTGAAATCATATTTATTTCTATTTGGTAGTTTCATAAGACATGTTGCCTGTGCTTGTTTTCGTCCCTTAAACATTCTTTTCCGCTGCGGAAAATATCTGATTGATCTGGGTGGATATCCATTTTGAGTACTATGGCCTTCAGGCTGGAATATTTTGGTGTCTGCATGATCTTGAATACATACCCAGATATGCAAATGACAACACACTTTTAACATTGCACTTGCATGAGGAAAATTTTGTGTGACAAAAACGTGAATTGCTTGATTTTGACCAATAAGAACGGAAAAAATGCACATATGCGACGAAAGCTAACAAAGGCTGCAGAAGTTTCTGCAGTTTCAAAATAGTTACGGGACCCCCCCCCCTGCACGGTGTCGTCAAAGTTTAATGTACTACATGACAGGTTTTTCTTAATTCGAACTCTATCTAATTCATTTAATTGGATAGGATTGGTCATGCTATTTTTAGGAAATCTCATCAAAACATAACAATTTTCAGTCAATTTACTGATACTGATGTACTAATAATAGTAATGCTACTTATTTTGATGCTTTTTCACTTTCCAATTTAGATGAATTAGACGAATTTGATGAATTAGACGAATTAGACAAATACGAATTTGAATTTGGAAAAACCCTCAGTGTCTGGATAATGTAAGAGTTTTCTGACATAAACAATAAACCATCGTAAAACTTCTGAGTTTCTACATTGTGTATTTTTACTCAAAATCATTTTGTCAAACAGAAGGCTACGGATCGGCGGTCATTTTGTCACAAAACAGGTCTAGACGGTGCAACCACTTCCATGCCTGTAAACGTGCTTTGCTCACACGAGTCAACAAGAATGTCTTCCAATCAAAGGCCGAACCACCTGCTTCGAAAATAGTCATTAAAACGCAAATAGTAACTAAAATGCAAATAATTATTAAAATATGAAAAAATTACAAAAATCTAAAAATTTGATCATCAAATGACCTTGACCTTCAAATGACCTTGACCTTCAAATGACCTTGACCTATTGGAAACGTACAGAACTTACCGTGTAGTTCGTATTGAGCAAAAGCGGGTGAAAATTTAGAAGTGACTCTGGGGAGCTAATATTAAGCTAATGGTGGCGGGGCCTTAAACTTTTAATAGTAATTTCGTGATGTGCTGAAATATAGAAATACATTTTTAAAAAAAAGGGCGTGGTTGTAATGACAGTTTACAACGTGACTTCAGTGAACATAGATAATTGATTCCCGTTTAAAATTAAAGTTTTTTGTCTTATTATTCTACATTTTCTCACTACATGAAGTCAAGATGTCAGACACAGAACGATTAAATCAAATTAGATTTAAATGTGGGATGCAAATTTTAATTTAGGAATTTAATTTTTAAAATTGAGAAAACGTTTACTTTTGCAGCTTACGCATGAGAATCCACGTGAATCTATAACTTTTGAACCACTTGACCTCGAAACTTCATTTTTGGTATGGAGGTACATCTTTAAAATATCTAGGTCAGGTTTGAGTACGAAGGTCATTGAGTCAAGTTAAAGGTCACAGGAATAAAAAATGTCAAAATTTTGACTGATATCTGCCAATATTATCCATTATAGTGCTTCTGACTAGTAAATGAGGTCAAGGTCAAATGAAGGTCAAGGTCATTTGAAGGTCAAGGTCATTTAAAGGTCATTTTTCAAATTATTGATTGAATTTGCAAGTCTCAATTATTTTAATATTTGTGATTACTACACAAGGTCAAGGTCAAAATATAGGTAAAGGTCATTTTAAGGTCAAGCTTATTTGAAGGTTGAAAATTTAATTTTGCAGTCAATTCTATCATGTTTTTAAATGTTTTAGGCATTTTAATGACTATTTACAGAGCGGGCGATGAGCCTTCGACTGAAAGGAATTCTTGTTCGAAAAGTGATAGGAATTTCAGGATTTCTCTTGTGTACCTTTATGTACACAATTGATCCGAATTATTTGTAATGTAGGGTACAAAATGTGACTTGCAAAGTGCAATTTTGAAGCTAAAATTATGTGATGGTATGCTAAACTGCAATGGTAAAGCATACAAATTTTCTGCCGCCCCACAATTATGGCAGCATTTTAGGGGCAATAAATGCAAGCTACACTTTGTTCCCTACTGTTCTTGGAAGCCGAACTTAGGTATTTCTAAGTTTAGATGTGTGCACATCTGAGAATAAATCATATGCAATTTTCCCTTGAAACAGAATGGTGACATTTCTTTCTAATTTTCAGTCCACGCGCAGACCGCCTCTACATTTTTACCGCCCGCGTATGCGGGAAGGTAATGTTTTCAGTCATGTCTGTGTGTGTGTGTGTGTGTGTGTGTCTGTCTGTCTGGCCGTGTGTCTGTCTGTCTGTCCAGGCTATAACTTTTGAACTGTGTGACCTAGAAACTTCATTTTTAGTATGGGGGTACATCTTCATAATATCTAGGTTAAGTTTGAGTATCAAGGTCACTGGGTCAAGTTCAAAGTTACAGTGATAACAAGTGTCAAAATTTTTAGTGTTGTCTACCAATATCAAATGTAAGGATATTTGAGATGGGGTCAAGGTCAAAATATAGGTCAAGGCCATTTGAAGGTTAATGTCATTTGAAGGTCAAATTTCTAGATTTTTGTAATTTTTTTCATGATTTAATAACTGTTTGCATTTTAGTTACTATTTGCATTTTAATGACTATTTGCGAAGCGGGCGGTTTGGACTTTGATTGGAAAGCATTCTTGTTTGCTAATGTTTTCCACCGCATGGCACGGGCGTTCACATCGCTCTTTCATCATCTATAACTCAACTATTTTTGTTTCAATTTCCTTGATAAAAAGCACCGCGCGTGACACCGCTCCAAAAATCAGAAATAAACGTCGCCAATAACTCAATGTTTGCATAGAAATAAAACAAGGGAGAACGATTGCATAAAATTTGTCTCAAAAGCACATGTTCGACACATGTTTCAGTTTTCCCAAAACGCATTGTGTTTTGCAAAGTTTTTGCTGAACTGCAACGATAAAGCAGTTTTCTGCCGCCCAACAGTTGTGGCAGCACCTTACGGGCAAAAATACAAGCTACTGTTAATGACAGATCATGAAATTACAATCAAAAGTTAATCGTCAATCAACAATTGAATTGAATAAGCTCAGCATGAAATTCAATTGTTGCGGGGCGCTAAACTTCTAATAATTTCATGATCTGCTCAACTCTTACACTTTGCCTTTTAATAAATATATCATCCTGCCACCATTTAATCATATTTGTCGGCCTCTTGTTGGTAGCTGCCCTACTGTCTGCACTTGGTGTGTGGAGTTCATGATCAACTTTGATTATTACAGTTGTAATCTTGTGCTATGTGTGAAATCTAACAATAAGACCGAATTATAAGGTCAAACCTAGTTTGTAAACATTCAAGGACAAACCTGTCAATCACTAATGAATGAGGAAAACTGTCTAATGAAATCCAGAAAAGGTCTGGAGAGCACAGTAGGAACACTCAACGTATGTGTCTTTTATTCAGAAAATAAATCGTATTATTGGTGGCTCCATGATTTTATTTACGAGACAACGACAATATTTATCTGTTGTTTACAGTAGGGTACAAAGTGCCATTTTATATTTAAAATTATGTGATGGTGTGCTGAACTGCAATGGTAAAGAATAGGAACTTTTTGCCGCCCCACAATTGTGGCAGCACCTGACGGGCAATAAATACAAACTACACTTTGTTCCCTACTGCCACAAATATCTAAATTCATAATATTCGTTCTCCAAAGTAGGGTACAGACTGCACATTATATAATCTTAATTCAAATTGTTATTTCTATTGTATTTTATGATGAATTTGAAGGACTTGTAAAACCAAATTAGGGTATTTTATTTATTTTGTGTAACCGAGTTTTTCCAATTCATATTTTGCTTGTTTAATTAGTCAAATCAGTCTAATTCTCCTAATTAGGCAGAACATTTAGGCAAATTAGACGATTTAGACGATTTAGTCTAATTCACCTAATTAGGCAAGAAAACTAGGCGAATTGGGTAAATTCGCCTAATTAGACTAAAGAAAATAATTTGGAAAAACCTTGATTAACATCTTCAACAATTGGTAACACGCGGATTTGAAAAAGGTGATTTTTTTGTCATTTCACAGCGCATAGAACGTAAACGTGTTGAATCAAAAGCATAGCGTGAAGTTCTTTCGTTCTGTCTTTCATTTCAAAAAATGATAGCAATTCCACGAGCTGATTTCTATCAGTTTTATATCAATAGAGTACCACGCTAAGATATTATTAGGGTCGATAGTCCAGCATGAAATTCATTTTTGAATAACAAATGTAACATTGCTGAACTATTGAAAGTTTTTCGTATTTCTGCCAAATCTACCTAATTTTCCAGACACATAAGCTGTCTGATTTTGAACTGATTTTCGTCTAAAGACAATTTTTAGTTCAGAACTTCAATCCAATGATGTAATAATGTTCATGACTAAATTCAGTCCTTGTGCCAAAAATGACCCAAAAGCTTACATTTAAATTGATTGCAGTTTAAACACAAAATGTTCAATTGACATGGTGGATTTGGTGGATTAGGTAAACGAAATTAATAAGAAAAACCTAGATCGGCATTAACTGTACAGGGAGAATCTAATGATTTTTCTCTGTTGGCTTTTCTTCGGTGAGCAGCTTGGTTACAATGATTATGATTACAATGAAAATGATTAAAGTTTCAGAAGATGATTGCATGTAAATGCATTGTAATCAAGTTTGTAAAAAAATATTTTCACCTTATTGGGCAGATTTTGCTCATTCGCCTTATGAGGCCAAAAATTAAGACAAATTAGGCAAGAAAAGTCGAATTAGGCAGATTTTTCATATTAGTCGAACAGAAATAACTTCAAAAAAACGTTGATATTTCTCAGATGTATGTTTTACAAACTCGGGACGAATCTGTTTCAGACACAGAAAAACCTGACTTGGATGAAACCCAATCAACCACGTGAAAAACTTTGAAAGCGATACTTGACCCGCTGGTTTTATGTTTGTGTGGCTCGTACTACGACATTTGAGGATCCCCATGTTCATGATAGGGCGACAGGAAAGTAACGGAAACTCTCGTTACGTTTTGTTACGTGTTGGGAGGTAGTGTTATCAGTCATGTTGGTGGCGGAAAATGACGAAGTTTACACGAAGATGAAATTACAGTCGAATCCCTTTTTGACGGACCCTGGCTTGCAAGGACACCATACCCTCCCCGGACATTTTGCCCTGAAATTTTATTAAAACTAATGTAATTCACGGACAACATGCCAAGCAAGGTCCCCGGACACCTAATTTTAGACAATAGACGGACAAACACCCCTAATTATTGAAATTTTTGACCATTAACGTAATGTCAAAAGGCATCATCACCAACTATTATGAATCCAAAATGATCAATTTAAACAAATACAAGCTTTCTTTGTAATAAAGTTGTGTTTTTTAAAATATTTCTTTGTTTCAAACCTAATTTTTCATGTTACACACATTTTGTGCCTCAACATTTGATCCAAATTTTTGTGTACAAAGCCAGCCCCAGACACTAGACCCCTCTTGCAAGGACACCACCCCATTGGCGGACATTTAAGCCAGATATTCCAAGTGTTCTTCCAAGAGGGGTCCGACTGTATTGCTGCATTTTTTTGTGCTTTCACAGAACACCCAGAACTAATCATTGCAATCAAAGATCTTGCAATATTTTGGGGTGAAGTCTCTGAGATACCAAGCTTACCATTTCGTCCTGTGTATCTAAAAACTACCGTCTACCACCAGGGGCGCCACTGAGTTTACCATTGACTTTGCATTGTAAAAATAAGGACTATGCCTTGGTTCTTTCACCTTTGTTTGTGGCTATGGCATGCTAATTTATAAATTTAATGACATAAAATAGGCAATCTGGAAAAAATTCAAATTTTTGTTATGTATCCAAAATTAAATGTTCAAAACATGTGTTGGTATAAAGGGTTTTAGCCCCATCACAGTTTTCTGCGGGATGATAGCACACTTGTGTGATAACAAAATTTGACAAAGCTTTCTATCTTTCTAGCTTTCTAACATTGCAAAATCTTTGTTGCAGTACAAATTGAAATGTACAATTGTAATAATCAGCTATTGTAAAGACTGAATGAGACTGAAATGGAATGGTTTCAAGTCAGCCAAGTGAAAAGAAAATGTAAACAAACAAATTTGATGTGAAGGTCATGAATTCAAAATAAACTGCAAACTGTTAGATACCTGTTTATTAGTCCGAAACAGTTAACTTTTTTACTAGACTGATGCACCTGTGTGGGAATATCAAGCACATGCAATTTTCTCTTCCATGTAAACAGGCCGTCCAGTGGCCTGGAAGATGGCAGCAGTTTCTAAGCTGTTATTGACATGTGTCGATAATGCTGACCTCTAGGCTATCAATTGTGTTTACAACCTTTAACTTTCCGACATCAGAACAAGGACAGTAGACATTCAAGACAGGGCCAGCACACTCAAGTCTGCCCTGCCAATGTTTGCTGGTACTAATTTTACACATTGAGGATGCCTAACAGCATAAGGAGTCAAAACTCGGGTCACTTGCTTCTGAGTGGTCCTGACTTTCCATTTGGCCATCGTGACTATATATCTCTTCATGGAATTATTCAACGGCCTGTTGTTTCATTTTGGCACGATGTACACGAGTCCGGTTGTTATATCATATGAAATTATATTGTTAGTAGTCTTCAGCCTGTAAAACTGACATCAAGCCATCATTGTAACCTAGAGACGAAGCGAAATTTTTTTTTGTTTGTCGTCACTCTGCTACGTCACAGGTTACAACGTTACGTTATGATGTGATGACGTTAGAAACAGTGTTTTAAGTTGATAGACAAACAGTGCATTTCTTTCGCCCTAAAAATTAGTGAAATCCCAAAGAAAGACGAAGCTGATCTGTAGCATCTCCTATTAGCGGGTGCCAAATTTATGGCATCGATGGCCTCAAAACCTGCTACTATCGGCGATTTTGGGGCGAAAGAAACGCACTGAGTAATTGAACAATTGCAAAACTAGTATCACTATTTGCCGCTTCATTTCAAACGCGTAACTTGAATTCTCTTGCAGCTACAAGGCACACATCCTACATCAATTAATATTTCATTTTGCCGTAAAATACCAATATTTGGATGTTTGGAACCCGCAGTACTTGTTATCATAGGCTAGAGTTTTAATCTGGTTGATTACTCTTTAAATCAACTGGAAATTTTAAAGCTTGAAAAAAGAAAACACCGCTCCATTTTGAAAAGTGAAACGATTCATGCTTCAGAGAAACTGACAGTTGTGTTTTGAGTCTAATAAAGAGTAAGTCGTCGAACAGAGAAACTTGCTTTAAAGGTGTAATCGAAAATAATATAGATAAGAAGCTGTTAGAAAATCTTGGGGCGTAAATTGAACTGGAAATGTGAGGCTTAACGCACGTTGTAAATTGAACAATTTTGTAGTGTTGATTCAAGAAAATGGATGGGGAAGTCATACGTTACTTCGTTCTTAAATCGTGAATCAAAATAGTTTGATTTGATCCAGAAGGAGTGATATATAAGAAAAAAACTTGATGGATAGATACATTGTTCTGAATATCGTTACTTCGTACTCACGGAATTCCAATGATCGTTTTTTAACAGGAGAAAAAGATTAAGGTAAATTTTTCAAACACTTACAGAGTGTTGAGGCACACTTGTTGGCTCCGGATATCTTGTTTACTCCAAGAACCGTTTTTAACAAACAGCTGTTTACAAGAAGTTTTCCTGTAAGTTGTTTGTCAATAACATGTTTAGAACAGTTACGAGGTTAGATGTATGCAGGCCCTTGCATTTGACTTCCTTCTGTCAAAGTTTTTTTTTTTTCAAAAAGAAAATGCGCAAAAGTGTGCCGATAAGTGCTAATTTAAACTTGGCTTAACATTAGGCAAGCTAGGGACAGATTCTCTCTGGCCTTGGAACCCGTGGCATGGGCAAAGTCACCCGAAATAGTGGGTACCGTAAAGGAACCTGGGCCGACAAAATTGAAATTTGAACAAAATTATAAAAAAAACTATAACTTTCACCTGGTGGATCGTTGCTGGCAAAATCTGAATTTAAATTTTAAAAATTTGTATTTATAAGCTCTAGAAACCGTGGCCTTCTCCCAAATGGAAATATTGATTATTTTAAAAACAATTTATTTCACCAATTCTATGACATATTTTGATTTGTTACTTTCATTTCATTTCATTTTCCAGAACTCAGTCGCAGTTTTAACTATTAGTAAAAATGTTAATGCGCAGAAAGGTGTCAAATATTGCACGACAAGTTGCTAAACAAGGTGCCTGGTACCAGCTTAGGGTTGTTTGTCTTTTAATGTGTCTGGAAGTCAGTTCATTGCCAATACGAAACATGTATTAGTATGTTATTGACCTTAAAATATGGATTTTTGGATGCAAATAATTTCACAAGGTTGTTTAAGTTAAACGCTGTTAGGTTGCAACAGTCACTGTCTTTTTTACTGTCTTTTATCTGGGACCAGTGAGCAGCCATTTCGTAAAACGGGTAACCCTGTTTTGGACTCACCAGAGTTTTAGTGCCAGAGATCTATTCAGTTAATTGAAGATTTTTACAAAAGTAGAAATTATTTACACATAGACACCACAATGTAATCCATAAAATGTGACAAAGTTGTCATTGATTTAACAAGATAAAGCAAAAAATAAAATGAAATAAAACTAAACTTGAAACTAAATAAGGCAAAAAGAAGTATTTCTTTAAAGCACGTAAAAACATTGTACGTATCATATTTACAAGACACTTAAACTTGTACATGATTTCATACAATGCGCAACCATTGTGATATCAACAGCTATTCAGGCGGTTGCGTTCCGTATGTTACCTACATGTGCATGTGTAGGGAGATCAAAGCCAACCGAATATTGGCTTTGTGTTGTCTTACATTCTGACAAAACATCAGACCAGAAAATGTTCGTTTGAGCGGGAAGAGATATACTTACCTGGTGTGCATAATGGGTGGAATATGAAACTCGGAGGGAATACGTAAAAATTGCTGAATTTTTGCCTAAGCGTAACAATAAAAATATTTGAAAAGAAGCAATTTGACAAAAGAAATGAAATTAAGACGTAGTAATACCGATGCAATGTCATTATGCTTGAAATACAATTATATTCTTTTAGACGTAGTTAAAGGATGGGATATATTGTAGGGGTGGTTCAGCGTGTAGAGCTTTTGCTCCTTTGCACCCCCTCTCCGCCCCCCTCCCTCCTCCCGCCCCCCCCTCCCGCGGAAAAGTTAAAGGGGGAAGGAAATTTGTGACAAGGATCATAACAACAGCAAAACAGGCCAATCGTGCCATGACTAGACAGATAATGTCCCTTACTTGCAGCTTTAATTGTTAAGGTACAGCTGGGCTATGGGGCTGTGCCTGAGATGAACGTGATAAGTGGCAGGAATGGGCAGGGGACATTCGTACCTACATTTATTATAAATGCAGGAATATCATTCACGTGTCATATTTGATGAATGTTTGAAGATTATGTAGGTAAATAGGCGAAGCCAGAAAACGCGAAGTCACAACTCCCGATACTTAGCGTGCATCATGTATTCACAGCTTCATAATGGAATGACGATCTGTGATCGTTATCATGACTTGCAATTTTTGTCTTTTGTCCATGATTGTAGACTGTGGTTCTGAGAATTGATGTTGAACTTTAGTCTGGGCGTAAAGATTACAAGGGAATTGTTCGATATATGGGCAAACCATGTTGTTCCTAAGGTGTAATTTTCCTCATTAGCTTTATGTGTGCCTCAAACAAACAGCTATATTTTCTAACCGAAATTATCGCTGTTTATACAGTGTTTGAAATTAGGCCAGTCCGTCGGACAGTAACTGCCGAAATTGCTTAATTCTGACGGATTTTATGAACGACATGTTGTCTCAACCACGGGAGTCGTAAAGGAGAGAAGTTCCTAAAGTTTTGACGAAATTTGAAGCGTTTAAGAACAGGAGTTTTAGCAGTGAGCACAAGAGAACAGCGCAATATTCTCTTGTTCCAAAACTGACAGGATTTGGTTTCACTGGCTCTGGTTTCACTGCAGGAAGTAAATACTAAAGGCCCAAGAATCCTCCTTTCAATTATGATAAATCCTTAAATTATCTGTGGCCCAGAACCTTGGGCCTGTTTGTTCAAGATGGCGAAGCTGGTTCTGGTACTAATGGTTTTCTGATCAATTAAAAACTATAAAGGTCCGTCAGATCCACCTACAGTACCATGTCTGTTCTCTGTCTCGCTATCTCTGGATAATGTTCGATATAAGGCCAGACTTTTTTTATTTGTTGGATTACGTATCATTGGAAGAAATTTTTCAGAGCGGCGATCGGAAAAAAA
>JBCAUI010134871.1:0-18229 GCA_038406195.1 Haplosyllis anthogorgicola
CAATCTAGATCATCCAGGCACCATATCCAGCCACCTGTGACTGAAATCAATCAACTGGAACCACCCTGGCTAAGGATGCTGGCTACTTATGTCAATTTTAAGGACTTTTAAACTAAATTAGAATGATCTGGGACCAGTTCAATATTCCAATATTATTTCAATACAAATTGTGAAGTTGACCCGTCACCATCTATTTGAAATAAAAAGCCACTTTGCGACACTAATATCATCACAAAGATGTGAATCTTTTTCCACCAAGAGAATATGTTTCTTTCTGGGTGACTGCAAATGTACGTCACAGCAACCTCCACTTCACAGAGCAGTGTAACTCCCCTCATGTTGAGCGTGGTGAGAGTGGTTCTCAGCATGGCTGGACTTCAGCTGCTGGTGATCATGCCACGGTGGCTACCTTCACTTCACAGAGGCGCCTGATAAGGAGGGCCCATGTAGGTCAGTTGATAATGGGTCATGCAATCTTTACCGGTAAGAATTGCACGGCAGTCAGTTCTTTTATGTAGGTCAATTCATCTCGTTACACCGGAATGTTTCTAATGAACCTTCTGAGATTGACAACGGGTCTTCATGAGGGAGAAACAGAGATAGGAATTTTAACGTAGTTGTTTTCAGGTTTTTTTAAACGTTTACACGTATTAGTGATCAGGGTGTATAAGCTCATTACGTATTGTCTGACATCTGTTGGTACCATAAGGCAGTGTAGTATAGAGTTAAGAAGTCAAATATAACCATTACAATAAGCTACTAAAATGTATATTTTGTCATTGGTATGAAATATATTTTTAAGTCCAAGAATGTGATGTAAAGGCAATTTAAAACATTAGGCGCAGACTAAACTGGGAGCCGGAAAAACAAGACTTAGAAATCAGGCACTTAATTGAAAATGAATGTTGAGGGATTTAACCAGACAAATCCAACTACAGCGACTGTTTCTTGTTAGAGACTAATGAAAAGGTCATTTTCAGCCACACTGTATCCAGTCTGATAAAACACACTGCTAAATGGACTGTATTTAACTGTATGGTCTACCGGATTTCTAGAAAGACACTTTTCTAGAATGACCGCTTTGAGGTTCCCCTTGTGGCATTGAATTCTATGTTAAAGAATTCACTTTAATTTCGAATGGTTTCATCGACTTTTGTTGTTGTTAGATTCAAACGCTTTAATCAGCAGCAGCGTCGTCGTTATTATCGTCGTCGCTAGTGTGGCTTTGCCTGCGAAAAAGGGAAATTATAGCACTTACAAATCAAGGTCAAGTTTATTCCAAGGTCATTGGGTGAAATAGTATGTTCCAGGTGGAATCGGTTTCTCTATTTACAGTTACCAGTGAAACATTAGGTCAATTACATAAGATAAAATATTTAAACTATGACGCTAATTGACAGCGTTGGTTGTAATGGTACCATAAAAAGCGAGGAATGTCAATAGATCTGGGCCTCTACTTGGTGCCAGTTCAAATAACACCTATCAATCAGTTTCTTTGGTAAGTGTAAATCAAGGAAAAGACAGATATGTGCAGGCACTTTCACTAAGTGGAGCAAGTAATGCAGGAAGAACTAGGACGACAAGGGGCTGAAAAAGGAGATGGGTGTTGGTTGTAAAGAAAAGTAATCCCACAGTGCTAGAGTCGTATTGACAATGTGCAGATGTTCACTTTCACAGGCGTTATTTAATGAACACAATGGAAACAAACAATCGTTTACTTGTCTACAATCGTCCACGACTGATGCGAATTTCGTTAGGACAGACGAGACCTAATAAACGCATTATGGGAAATAAAGTTTCTTCGGGAAGAAAAAGCTGCCAATGTTTTTCGCATGGTGGTAGGTTTCACAGATGTAAGGATTTCACACGTTATTCATCACTCAGGTAAAACTCTGTTATTCCTCTCTTTGACGACTTTCAAATAACGTCGACATAGCTTTAATGTACAATGTCTCAGTGATATTAGTTTCTGATTTGGTATGTGATATTTTGTATTCATGCTGCAGGGAATTGAAACCATATAGTGTTGATTCCGATTAAAATATACAATTACCTGATAAGTTTAGTTATTAAAGCACTTTTGTTTTACGCAGCTTTTTTTCCAAAATATTACCTCGAAGCATTAGATGTGATATATATTTGGTATTTGAAGTTGTTACATTAAAATAACATCGAATCATTTCGTTGTACTTTTAGTGACATGAATTTCCATTCTTGAATAAAAGACGAAGGATTTTAATTTTAAATATGTTAGCTCAATTTGTTTATTCGAAAAACCACAAATGACAAGATCAATTCCAATGGCGATTCCATTGTTTTATCGAAGGAAATAAAGATCCACAGTGTGAATTTATCTGTTTTCGCATTTCATACATCCGATCAAAATTAAAAGAAGTTGCGGAAGTCAGATTCAGTCGCAACAGATAGCCGTGAGGTCTGGTGTCTCATGTATTGAATAAAATTAATATCTTTTAATAGTGTCATCGGGAACAACGTTTCAACGAGACAACCGTCTGGCTACAAAACTATCAAAACAACATGAACAGGTTTTCTTTGGACTAAAACATAATGTGACGAGAATTTAGGTTAAATTTGTAGCCAGTTGAGAGACCAAAGGAACAAAGACATCATTACTATTACTATAATCAGAACACAAATGAATACACATAAAATGGTGAAAGTCATGCGTACAGTAGTGCCACCAGGGTATCTCATGGCATGTCAAAAAAAAAGAAAGTTTCCCAAAGGCGACCATATAAATCAGTCCGTCGCAACATGACTTTTACCTTGACGCGATTTCCTGTATTCAAGGCAGTATCATGCCGAGTGATGTTTTAAGGTTTCTACAGTAACTGCAAAGCAGTGTCTTTGATTAAGGGCTATAAAGAATCCAGTTAAGGGTGGAAGCTGTTGTAGTTGATGGAGCATATGATGCGGGGATATAACATGTATATTGAAGCCGTCGTGTGTGATATGGGAAACTCGCAGGACACGGCAACTGTAAACCATTGTACATTGTGGCAAAGCACTAGTGATTATATCCACATGTTGCATTGAATAAGTGATTAAATCCCTTAAGGTACAGTGTATATTTTGGGATGAAAAAAACGAAACTGTGTGTACAAATAAAGTATGTTTTATTTACTGTACTTAGGTTGTCAGACAAAAGTAAACCTCGTTAATCTTGTTCTATTTGTTTCCATTTTGTGCGGAAAAACTTGCAAAGATATTTGAAACCCTTTTAGTTGTGCCGTAAATTTCTCATAGACGTGAAACGTCGAGAAAGAGGAAAACATAAAACCTGCGTGACCAGAAGGTAAAGGTGTTTGCTTGCCTTTATTCTGGCAAAGGTGCAAGGTTTGCTGACCCAAACACCTTACTAATGCATGATTATGGAACTAATTGTGAGGGTTAGACAGTGTTAATGGCAGATCAACCCTTATGTCATAATGACATAAAGCTGAACGCAAACTGCCCCGAAGCTGCATTAGCCGTAACTGATTGCATGTGTACGCAAAATCACAGCTTTCGCAGACCCAAGTTGGCAAGATTGATAATTTCACTGATATTTCATTCGCCCGTTTCATAATTGATAAATATGAAGATTAAAACGCTTGTTGGAAGTTATGTTTATTAAATCTGGGAGATTACGCAGTCACACAGACTCTGCGATTGCATCTGGAGATTTATTGACTTACATGCTGAAAGAAACAGTTACCTGCAGAATCTGCTTCATGATGCACCGTTGTAAGGGAGCCTTGTTAGTCGACAAATGGTCACAGAAGGATTAGGCAGGCTGTTTCTCTAATAACACCGCTGGAGCATTCCATAACATTTGGATTTATACTCTGTTTTATGCGGTTTGAGTTAAAGGAGAATAAATCCAGCTGTATTGATTTCATCTTTTCATACGCGCACTTGAAAGAAGAGAAAATACTTTGAAAAAAGATTTAAAAGAGAGGAATTTCCTACATAGGTATATTTTCTAAATATAATGGAATATAATGGATAACTTTTCTTATACGAGATTGGATACACTGTTGGACACGTCTTAATTATGGGAAATAAGTCGTCAAAAAGTAAGGCGTGTCAATGTTTGTCACCTCATAAGAGAGCTCATGCCAAATGCAAGGGTACAGTCGCAACAGCCACCAGGTATGCTCAATTTAATAATTTGTTCAACCTGACCGAAATGACGGAAGGTTTAACAAACAATTTGGGATCACATTCCATCTCTAAAACTTTATTTATAAGTTGTTTGTAAGCACAATGAAAACAAACCGTTGTTCATACATTTATGGAAATATTAACAATATTAAAGAGAACATTTGACTCCAGCTTCTATTATTATATTTATCACTTGTCTGCCTATAAATATTTCATATGCTTTTGGTCCAAATCATTCACAGAAGCTGATGAGGACAGTGTGATACTGTCGAAAAGTACTTACTTCACGCAAGTAATACATCTATCGGATTGAGATGAATTCACCTAGAAATCCAGCTTCTATGTAAAACCAATTATGCTTAATGGCAACTTTGCAAAATTGCATGTCAAACATTTCACATACGTTTGTAACCTCAGTCATGATTTGGGTTTTGTGAAACGGATGCATGTTTGAGTATAAAATTACTGAATTGCAAAGACTTAATCATGAAAAACGCAATATACTGAATTGACAGGCCGGAAGAGTAAATATTTGGTTTTTTTAAAGCATTTACGGCGTATTAGGCAAAAATGGAATTGTTTTACTAACGTCAAATTTCATAAAATTCAGTACATGGAGAGACCATAGCGAATCAAAGCAGCAATGGTCTCCTTCAGTTTCACACTCCTCAGACTTTCAGACAAAGAAAGGCATTTCATGCACCACCATTTGTAGTATCAGTTGTCAGTAATGCTCTTTTCTGATATTACATGAAAAATTCATTAGGCAATAGAGGCACTCTAAAAGAATATGCCATATATAAAGATAATGCAGCATAACAATGCAGAGTGTGGACCAGAATAGAGCATTTATGACGATAGCACTTATGAATTGCATTGGTTTCTTTGAATTTCTTTGTGAAATGTCGCATAAATAATCGTCTGGAAGACATGGTGAGATTTCTAAAATCTGAGCTGAATGTGGAAATATTGACCACAATGGTTTATCGCCAATTTGTGCGATTGTTACGCATTTATATTTATGGTATCAAAGAGTTCTCGAGTCCTTTCCAGATAAGCTGATAATGGCTAGATTCTGCCCTATTCGTTGTTTTAAATGTGCGGATTGTAAGCGCTATGGTGTCTAGACTCCATTTGCCGTGCAGTCTAGACTGAGCTATCAAGGAAAGAACAGGTAATTAGAAATTGTGCAAGGAATCTTTGATGAGACTAATTAAAAATTTAACGAAAAGAACGACTGTATAACACAACGAAGCTTACATTCCATAGAGTAGCAAAGTTAATACTTTTGCATAAAAACTTGGCATTTTTCTGCATTTGATTAGGGGATGATAGTTGGTCTGGAAAATAGACACTCGTACATAAACATATACGTTACAACGTGGGTTTGATATTATATCAAAATGTATCACATTTCAGTGTAAATTAATTTTACTATAATTGAGAAATCAGTTATGAGAATGGTACTTTCGCCAGTATTAATAATTTGCTCATTTCCATGGCTGTCAATATATTTGATTTAATTCTCGCATTATTGCAGTTGGCGAAATCTTGATTAAACAAGGTGTTCCGATAAGGAGCACTGACCCTCATGCTTCCCCCGACTTCCTGGTCAACTTTTTTGCAATGGCGGCCCAGAACACAAATGTGGATTTCGTCCGATACATAGACCCTCATTGCTGAAAGCATGAGGATCAACTAAAAAGGAACCCAGGCCTGCATCTGTGATCACGTATTGACACATGAGTAATACCAGTTTTCATTAAGCCGTACATCATTGAAGTCAGAATCTCTCATAATCGAATTCCAAGCACATCTGTACTGCCGATGTGATGTAACTGTGTAACAGATAAGATGAAACAGTCACCAACTGAAAAAAACTGACAAAAACATGTGTCTGTATTGAGTTTCTGTGTAGCGATAATGTGATTCATTGCGGTTGTGCCTCATTGTTTACCAGATCTGAATAAAAGATATTCCAATTATGCAAGGGCGGAAGAAAATCTGTGGGACGAATGTTTTATGAAGAAAGAGAAGTTTTTATTTGCTGTCTTTTCAGTTGTTTGTGATCGTTTCACCTTTACAGTTTGTACCATTATCTTTAAGCATTATAACGATTGCTCAGTTGATTATTACTACTAGATTATGATACTTTAGAATTAACCTATTATAAGAATGGGAAATAATAATTCAAGGGATTCCCGTTTGTCACATCATAGAATACACAGGTTTAAATGTGTATGGACTGTAAAGTCGACAATCAGGTTAGTTTTAGCACAGACACATAACGTTACGTTATGTGCTTATGGTTTTATTAACAGTTTTATCAAATATCTTTTGTATTCTAGTTTTCCTTAAGCTATTGTAAAGCATTCTTTGAATCAGTTACAAATTTGGTTATAGATGGGCTCATCTTTGATCGAAGTTAAGTGAATTGGTCTCATTTCAGTGCTATCAAAAAATTGGTTATGGCAACAAATATGAGAAGATTGTTTGCAGAGGGGACTCGGATATCAAATTATTAGTTCCAAGCCATATATGTTCGGACATAATTACTCAGGGCATAAACTTGATTTATTCACCATATGGACACATAGTTGTCTGTTTCCCTCTACATACCAGTGTGTCACAGGGTGCGTGCTGCTGTAATCTGCTGTTAATAAATGTAGGCAGTGACCGCTTGGAATGCAGCGTATCTGCTTACACTGACCATTTAGTCCTTGTTGGGGAAAAAGAAAAAGAATATTGTTGACGGGTGGACTAGCGGTGTCACTTGGACACAAAAGCTGGCTCGAGCATGCGGGCTTCTTGTTTCCTTCTAAAAACCCGAGTGGAGCCTGATTATTTAAAAGTTGTTTGAGTGTTTTCAGGTTTTTTTATAATTTTCAAATTTTATGTACAAAACACAAAATGAGTTTAATCAATTTGTACCCTACCTTAAAAGAAGAAGGGTTTTTGAAATACATCGTATTCATTTCGTCCATTATTTAGTCTGGTCTTTGACTTGTTCTCTCAATTTGGCTTGTTGGATTAATTTGGTAGCCATGTTTTCAGGCAATCGTCAGCTGAATCAGAACCTAATTTGTGAAATGGTAAACCGCATGCTATTTGTAGAAACATAAGCCATGAATAACACCAAATAGCGTCTATGTGAGACAAAAGACATGAAGCAACAGTAATGTTTCCGGTGAATCTTGTCAAGTAGAAAATTACATTGGTTATATTGGTAGTGAACTGCAGTTTGTCTGGTACTCATCTGTCAGAACAACCGATTTAGTTGTCTGATTTCTGATGCACAACAGTGGAAAATGTACGTTTTAAAGCAGATATGTCTTCGCTGTTTTTCTTTATATGTAGTGGGTCAAGATTTTTTGGGCTTAAACCATATTTTAGCCCCTCATATTATGGTATTATGGTAGTTTCAATGGTTAATTTCCATGCACATTGGAAAAAAAACCCATCTGGGTAGATATTTGTCTATTTTATTGGTGAGCACTGAATGTTGTGTGAAGTAAAGTTGTGAGGCTAAGGTATCTGGATAAAATAGATTTGATGGGAGTACATGTCATGTCCCACGGTGGAATGGGAAATCCACACAAAATTCACATGTTACTTTTATAGACACTTAAGGAAGTTAAGTGTGTATCATAGAATTGCTATTAACTAATAAAGTAAAGACATAGTGTTCTATTAAAGAAATAACTTTAAATTCTAGATCAATTAAAAGGTGCATCTAAACACGACTCGACTTTAAAAAAGTATTTAGCATTTATTTATGTAGACGCATCCTTTATCATGCTGGTGTTCCGTATCTTCTGCTGGAATATTCACCATTGAAAAGATGATTTTCGAAATGAATGAACGCCAAACATAATGATAAGTGCTTATTGGCAATAGAAATCTTTTAATGTGGAAAGATCTGTCATCCTCCGTGAATAGCAGTAAAGCTTTCATTCATATGCAGGGTTTCGTATCATTAATTTTTGTCACCTTACAAAAGAGTCGTAATCACTATGCATCAAATTAACTGTTGACACGACAAAGACGTGATCTTTTACTAGAACTATTTGCCTTCACGATTAAATGCTATCATGACACAATATTGTTTGTTAGAAATAGATTTTATGTGTCAATGACACCGGAATACAGATATTTAAATCGGTAGTAACAAAACATAAAATTTACCTTGAGGACAAAAATATCAAAAAGGGTTTTGACATAACAGACAGTTGAGACAGTAAGAAATATATGTTCATGTAAAGTTAGAGCCACTCAACACTAATTATTTTTTGTCCGTGGATGGAAATATTCTACACAATGGTTGTTGACAGATAGCGAGTGTGATCTAAGACTAAGACTAAGAAAATCTTTATTATACTGATATGAGTAAACATCAATATCAAATATACAATTATTATAATTAATACAACTCCCAGCCTAAATAGGCTTATATATCAGCTTTATAAAAATGTTAACAACGCGGATGTTTAACAAATTTGTGTTTTTAATTGTCACGTAACCATCTTAACTTTGATATAAGGTTTTCTTACGAATATTCCAAGCATCATAAATATAATTAGCAGTAAGTAATTGGTGATCCTTTACAAGAGAAATAAATTTTTCAATCTTATTGGCTGTAACAAAATTAGGTGCGATGCTGGTAATTTTGTTAAACAAGATAAGACGTGGAATAATGTAGGCTGGACATTCAATTACAAAATGGAATTCATCTTCGATAGAATTTGTGTTACATAAATTACAAACGCGTTGTAGTAGAGGTATATTTTTGTATCTCCCAGTCTCAACAGCTAATTTTGAATTACCTAAACGTAATTGACCAAAAATACTTCTTTTACATTTGACCCTGTTTAAATATAATTCGCGTTCATACCTAGACTTAAAAGTAACAAAAGTACGCAGCTTATATTATGGATATCATACAGCCAAAGTTCTTCTTGTTTTTGTACACAAAGTGTTTTGAATAGATCACAACTAATGAAACATTGTTTCTGGAAGAATGGAAGGAAAAGGCTGAAAAGTCAACCCTTAACATAAGCAACGTCAGCATTCATTAGTTCTTAGACATATCAATATTGTTTTGTGCAAGAATATCCAATGTGTATCCAAGTAAATTATATCATACATATATCACACATTTACCGTCGCAATAAAATAGATGCGATGAAAAGGCAGATACAAGAAGAAACTGTCAAGATATCCGTGTTTAAGTAAGCAGTGTCTCTCCTGGGACAAAGAAGCACAAAGTCTGTGATCAACTTGTATAATAAGCACTTACTACCTTTTGATGTTACAGCAGATATTTTTCCGAGGACATGATAAAAAGGGCTACGATAGTTATTTGTCCTTATATACAATGTAAAGCACCTTCGATTCTATTCCAAACCAATTCATACAAATATCACTGGATAATTTAAAATAACTTATTCGTTCGAATATAAACACCCGGCGCAAAGGCCAAATTTTGAGGGAGTGCCACTTTAAAAGAACAAAAGGATCAATATGGCATTGGTTCCTAATATGACAAGGACTTAAATTACGAGCCATCGAAATCCAGGATATCAACACATTCCAAGACATCTCTGTCACGCTAAAGTTTTAATCCGAGATATTGGTAGTATGTGACAAAATATATCTCACTAAATGTTCAAGCGTTAAAAAGACAATATGTATTTCCTTCCAAAACAGGGAGTACTTCTATTCGAATTTATACGGTAATTTAATCAAGACAGATTTTACATTGTTCCATCCACCCCGAAATGTTGATGCGTGCATAATGACACACCAAAGATACGCATTCCTTGATGACTATTATTCATGCTTTGGACAGCTTATTATTGCAATAATAGTATGGCGATGCAGCACTAGGTTTGGAAGCCTTAAACATCATTTGTCATTGTTTTACTCTCCCAAAATAAACGGACAGTTATTTGTAGAAAATTACGTTCATTGCACATAATCCTTCATATTTTGATGCTTTTGTCAAAATGACATTTCTGTAAAACGAAAAACAATAAAGCTAACCAACTATTACTATTATGGCAAATCTTAGGTAAACATTTTATGCGACAAGATTCATAATATAGTACTAGTAAATATTTAAACTTAAGTTTCAAGAACGTAAACATGTTTTTTATAAATGAAAGTAAAGCTTGACATTATGAAGTCAATGTAATCATCACATTAAACCCAAGCGCAATCAACGTTTCAGCCTTTCAAAGAAGATAAATTTAAATTCGACATTTGGTACTCAAAGAGTTTGCTTTCATTTCCAACACTTTCTTCTTGTTGAGAGAGTAGGAATCTTTCCATCCAGGACCAGATATAATATCAACAATAAGCATCAAACTTAAGTTACGGAAATGGTTCGAATATTAGAAAAATCCATTACCTTTGAGTGCGTAGACAGAAAATGTTTTACGTTCTCCAGTTGATGAAAGAAAATAGATAAAAACCCAAGTGATTGCCCAAGTAGAAGTACAAGTTAATCCTTCTGACCACAATGATCTTCCATTGCCTATGTGCGATGTAGCAAAATCAATCTTAGGTAATAGCCTTTCCATTTTCTGTTGGCCCCCATAATGGATTTATGGAAAAATAAAGAGAAGAAGTCCCATAACAGTTTCCTTAAGTGAGTATGTGATATTCCATTTATCAACGTTTCTTTTAAATTTCAAACAGCGGAGACTTGAAAGTTGAAGGGAGCATGGAAGTGAAATATTTACACTAAAAGTGAGCTACAGGCTACGCCACTGCCATTAGGTGCATACCCAGAGGACGACTAATGATGTTAATAGTTCAATTAATGAAGCTTTGACATGGTACTCAAGAGTTTAATGCCCCTATAGTTCCCTCATTGAAAAGGCTATGCACATACCAAAGACCATTTTAGGGCAGCAACAAGTTTGTAAATTATAGATATCATCCACCATACTGTAAATGACTCCCTATGTTTTGTCTGCATGCAATGCCAACGTAACACCAACAATTTAATCTGTAGTTATGTAAGGCTATATGTATTAGTTCATTAGTGGTGTTGCGTGACGGCAAACAGTCTAATTTGCTCACATAGAAATTACTCGCATGTCTAAAGCACCGCCTGTGCTTGACTTGTATATGAGACATTTGGATTCGGCAATCACATTTCGCTTGGATCTACATCTGGAGATTTATTGACTTTTGCTGCTGAAAGAAACTGTTACCTGCGGATTCGCCTTCACGATGCACGCTAAAATTAAAACGGTTCTGGATAGAGAATTGACTTTGCCGATTCTCTTCTGGGACACTGGTATATTAGGGAATCATTAAAGAAACTGGAAACGGGAAGTTGGGAAGAGAACATTCGTTCATTTCCTGTGTAATAAGATTTTATCGTGCAACATTAGTCACTGTTTAAAACAAAACACAACTGGATCGCTTGTTCTCTTTTAAGTCGTTCTCTAAACTCATGTAAAGTTTTAAAGTAACCACTTGGATATATAACACTATAATGGGGAATAGGACATCAACGACCACTACTTGTCAGTGTTTGTCTCCACACAGAAGACCTCATACAAAGTGTAGGAATACAGTCGCGTCGGCCAGTAGGTAGGCAGCAAGTTTTATTATTGTAATATAAAGATATCATAGTAAGAGTTTGTTTTCCGTAATCAAACTGAAGTCAATTTGATAATGATATTTATGCAGTCTCAAAGTATGCATCAAAAAGTAGTCGATCGGGCATTTGTTCGTTACAATTTGTTCGTTAAGATATGGGTGTCGAGTGTGTTACTCCGTGTACATTATGTTAAATTTCTTTGTGATAATTTGACCTTCCTCATCTTGTCAGGTAATAATGTCGTAGTCATTTAGTTCATCCAGACAGAAATCGTGGTCTTTTTGTTCTATTTACCGTTTACGTATTTTGAGACAACTCCAAGATGAACCCAAGGGAAATCATACGAAGTAAACTTGCTAGGGAATCAATCTGGTTGAGAGTGTTAAATTCGTGTATTATATCTTGAATTTCCTCGTATTTAAACGTTTCTGCGATCCCATTGGCGCTAAGCAGACTCGAGAAAATTAAATGAAAATTGTATGGTGTCAATACGCTCACTTTTAATTCACATTGACTGTATGACTTTGGTATATTCGACATTTATTACAAGTAAATGAGTGTAAAATTACATAGAACAACAGTTGATATCTATTGCAGTGTACATATGTGACAGTATTATATTTCAATGTGTATCGTCATTGCCCTTCAGGCATGCACAGAATGGAACTGAGTTAACTTAATTAGCATTTCAGATATGATCTGACCATCTTTATATTGATTTGTGAATATCTACTTAAGCAGTGGCATGCAGGATAAACAAAAAACTTTGTGCATCTATGATCATACGTTAACACGTGAGTAATGCCAGTGTTCATTAAGCAGTCTATCTTGGGAGGGGAGAGCTTTAATAATCAAATCCCATTCGCATCTGTTCAGTAGCAGTGATGATACAGAAATGATCGGTAGTCATAAGCATCGCATACATATCTAAGTAATTTATCTATATTTGGAACCTGTGCAGCAGACAAACATTTCTATATGTTTTTGGACTGTAATCAGTCTATGAAATCATGATTGTTTGCCGAGAGGAATGTAGCATCTTTTAGTTGTGTAAATATGAGACAAGTTTGGAGGCTTGCGGACTTCAGAACATTATTGTAGACATTTTATTTGTCTGATGGAATGCATTTCTATTGGTACACATGTCTAGCCTGTGTCTTGTATGTCTTTATCAGGAATTATACGATGGATAAAATGTGATATGAATTTATATGCATTTAATCTCAACGAATAATACAACGTTTTGGATCCTATTTACATTGTTATAATGGGAAATAATTCGTCAAGCAAATCTTGTCAGTGTCTGTCTCCCCAAAGTGGACATCACGCGAGAAGAGCTGTTAGTTCTGTATCCAGGTTTGTCTCTCCATGTCATATTTATTCAAAAGTAAAATAACTTTGAGAAACAAGTACAATAATTTTGAGAAACAAGTACAGTAGAACTTATCTTGAACCTTTTCCTCAAAAAAAGTGTCTTGAGCGACACTAAACTTTTTCCTCAAAAAAGTGTCGTAAAAGACAGGGTGTCCCCCCAAGACCGGGTCAGTTAAACTTGTTTTTAACAATGTTGTATGCAGTCAACAGAGTCGTAAGAAGACACGATGTCGTTCAAGACGTGTCGCTCAAGACAAGTTCTACTGTAACAGAGATACAAAAATATAATACTGTGTGTAGTTCATTTGTTTCATTGTCGAATGCGTGATAAAGTCACGTGAATCTCAAGTCCAATGTGATTACACTTGAGGGATGGTTACAGGGCAGTTGTTTCCTGTGCCTTGTACAAGTGTATCAAACACGCAACATTGATTGTGGAACATAAATTAATCAGTAATACCACCACTGCCGAAGACATATTGCGTTTTTGTCAGATTTAAAGGTAATAACATATTTATTGTGCCCTTGGGTGTTTACATGATAACATGGCAGTAAGGAGCTGTTCTGGTCACCTGCGTGGTACTAATGTGCTCAGGGAGATTGCGGGTATTTGTCATAGATAGTGAAAGGCTCCATGCAGCAAATGACCTTTTTATCATATGATCGTATGGAAAATATGGTTGAATTTCGTTGAACTAATTTCTAAAGCGTGTACAAAACATCAAAAGCATAAGATAAGAGAGTGTATACATATTTGAATGCATAAGAAGCAGTGGAGAAAAAAAAGTTACCTTGGGGTGGGAACACAGAAATATGTTTTAACTCCAGGGCGGACAGATCTCTGAAGCCCCCTTGATCCCCTTGATCGTTCGGTCAGTATGTCTTAATGGCTTTTGCTAATCGCGCTAAATAAAAAGAAATGAAATAAAGTTGGGTCTGAGTAATGAACTCATAGTGTACGTTGAAAGTGTATTGAATATTTATTGTAATTTAGGCAGACAGTTTTACCAAAAGATTATGTCACTTTTTTCAATTAGAGATTTCAATTAGAGATGGCTAATATGAATGAACAATCAGCTTTTTCCATGTTTGATGGTTTCTGATATCGGTCTCTATTTCACTTATGTTCCGAGGCATCTATGTCTTTCTCCTCCTCTACAGTGGAGAATACAGGATCACTCGGTGTAGCTTTAAGAGAACCATAATTGAGCCTCATGCGTCAGCAGGAGGGTCTATGTATTGGAGGAAATCTACATTTGTGTTCTCTGCCGCCATTGCAAAAAATTGACCAGGACCCCCCCTCCCTTCGCGTTGTATTTGTTGAAAATAGAAGTTTATACAGTAGGAATGTTTTTGTTGTCAGTGGGCTTGTCTCAGTTCAAAACAAAATGCTTCTTGTATTTGCATTGTTAAATGTTAAAATATAATTCATAACACAATGCCCTGTTCTTGATAAGACCCGTTGATCAATGTAAACAAACAAGGAATCCAGAAGCATTTTGTTTCAGTTGTGACAAGCCTATTATCTACTACTTGAATAACCAAAAATAATTTGGCAACATGTATTGAAGATCGGAATTGAGAATTTAGAAAATTAACAGAAAATAGCCACATTCGAATGATCCATGCGCATAAGTATTTTAAAATAAATTTCAGTGAACATACATAAATTACATGTCTATGATTTTTCTAATATGTCTAATTATTAACGTTAATGTAAAACATGTCATCATTTTGAGGACAAAACACGAGGGAGAAATAGAACAATGCTACTTATCCATTAATAGTTTCCATCTTGACACATGTCAAACATGACTTGGTCATCCTGCCCATCTTTGGTAACTTGAAACGGCTAGTATCAAAATGTGAACAGCAAAATTACCTTCGTTTGTAATCGTACGCATCTATATTTAGTTCCCTTATATCAAAGATTTTTCTATTTGATATGCTTTCTTGTACTTAAATAACTGCAGATATTTTATGTGTCCGCCTCGTCTCGTCAGGCGAATAAATCCCACACTGCATTAAACAACATGAACCAAATTGCATGATATCAAAACTGCACTAAGATTTCGCAAAAAATTCAACTGACACTTGAAATGGGTATAAAAAGTCCTCTGATCATAAAACTGTCAAACGACTTCATCAATCTAACTGCACCTGTTTTCTATTTTACAAACTTACCAAAGTCAGTTTGTATGTTTTGCAGTCAAGATGCAAAATAAAATTTTTACATAAATCATTTGTCCTAAATATCAATATGGCACTAAGTATTTGGGTTTCTGTTGCAAGATTATTGACGGACATTGGAAACACAACTTGGAATTCTATTGTTCTTGAATTTTTTTGCTTGCGAAATGTATGTTATGGAACATTGTGAAAGGCACACATTGGAATTCTATTGTCTCAAAATGAAATCAATTTGAATAGCTAGGGCAATTTTCTCCATGAAAGCTAAACTCCATCTGCCCAGACATATGATGAAGAGTCAAGTTAATTAACATGTCAAGTTCTATCACAAAAAAAATGAGAAGACCTTCGCAAGATTTGCTTCCCCGAGACCTCAACTTATTTATGTATTCAATTTGACAGAAACCAAATGGTTTCGACATGTTACAGTCAAGAAAATGGTCGTCAAAGCGAGCTCATTTGTTTCTGAACAAGGAAATTCGTATTTTCCTTTCCTCTCTTTCTTAAAGAAATACTTCTGTACCAAGGCCCGTTTTATGAGACCTTTGGTGCCCCTGTTTTGGACTTGAGCTAACTAAATTATGTGTTACGATCTTCACTTCTGCTTGGAACATGATTTCTTCCCTTTTTTCAGCGTTGGTGAGCAGGCACCAGTGGGACACGACCTTCAAATCCAAAGACAGATACCCTACCCAAAACACCATCGAAACCGGTTACATTTTCTAATTAAAGTGCATTTTCTTCTCAAGCTGTCCTCACAACAATGACAGCAAAAAATCCACTTTAACCACCGAAGGTTGACAGGGCAAATACAAATATTATTGGTTGAACAGATTAGGTGAGACGCCTTGCATGGGTTGAAGTTTGCGGAAAATCAAAAATCAAGACTAAATTGTCACTAAATGCGGAATATTAGGAACAAATGCTTTCGGTGCATTCTGTTGTTCCATGTGTAAATACAATTAACAATCTGAATAATTTTCTCACTGTGACTCTTTTACTTTAGACTTTCTGGACAGAAATCATTTAATACATCTTAAGAGGAAGCCCCGTCAGAACGTCAATAATCCGAATAAATCCAATTAACTCTGATTTTAGTGTATTTCCTGAATATTATTTTGGCTTCAAGAACAAAGTCAATAAATAGTTCATGTTTTGAATTTTGACAGCTTAGTTGAAAGCCATCTTCGATATTTTGTCACATGTATGTCAGTGAAGTCTAAAAAAAACTCGTACTCTTTTAATTTTACGTTTTACCAGAGAAGGAAAGGTTTTAAATTTTTGGGTTTTTTTTTTTTTGGACAACGGAAATTCATGTTGTATTTTTCTATTACACAGGGCATCAGTTTCTACTAGAAACAAAATGATCACGCAATTTTGAGCTGTAAGCAATACAGTTTGCAGGTAGTGAAAGGTTGTGTCCTTCAGTTTCATTACTTTAAACATTCTCCAGCTTTTCGGATAAAGCGTAATATCCCCTTTTTGGATCCGAGTTCGAAATTTACAAATGACAGGAAACATCTGACACTTTTTTTGTTACGACTACAATATTTCAAAAGATAAGTTATTAATTACGGGCTTTGGAAGAATTCAGCAGAGGATAACATTTTACTTGTAAATTCTGAAGTTTAAAAATTGCTTGAGGCGGGTCGAATTGTGAAATCGTCTTCAGTTTTGGGTAAGGCCTTCCTGAAGGTCAACAAATAAAATGGCAACTATTTACCCCTATGTTCTATACCTTATCATGAGGCAAATCTGAATGATGACATGTAAAGATTTGTTCGTAATGTCACAGTCAAAAAGTGCTGAGAAAACTAACATCTGGTCTGTTACACGCACTGATATTTCTATCTGATTTCTACTTGAGTAACTTTATTGACATTGATTCTAAGTAAGGAGACATTTCTTTGATAAAATCACAATTGATACGAAATCACATCTTTACTGTACGAAGTGGATAATCCGTTTGAAAGTTTGACATTTTCACTTTCAAGTTAAGCATAACATTTGCATTGGATCCCTTTGCAACATTATGGAATGTTTTGTTTATGGTTTTCCAGTCTAATGTAACACTGCTCAATTTTATTTTCTTTTGCGAACTATAAAATTCTGTTGTTCCCAAAATTAATAATTTTTCATCATGTGACGATAAACTGCAGACTATTTCCACGATATATAAAGCATTGCTTCATTTCAACATTGCGACTTACTGCGATTTATCTTTAGATGAAAAACTAAAATTGTTTAAATGGATACATCCATATAATAAACAAGCTTTGCGTACCATGAAGGATAAACTTCTCAAAGTTTTGTATGAAAATATATTCAGTGTACGCACTAAGAGCACAAGGCCACTTTCACTTTAGTGCGACAGCTTGAATTACATATTTCTCCTTACATAAATTGAAATTCAAATCTTGTACATCTGAGTTCAATATTCGCACTAACAAAGACCGTTCAACTGTAAACATTGTTATAACTATTTTCCTGATTTCAAGCCCAATATTTGTTATCATAATTTAAAGATCGTTATTTGCGCACTTGAACTGCAAGAACATAAATGAAAACTTAATTATCTTTACTGCGTGACACGAAATACACCAAGTGCAAGATTTCTGTTTTGTGCAGCATGCAATAACGTTTTCCATAAAAATGTTGTGCAGAAATTCTGCAATAGATTTACTCAGATAATTGTAAATGTGCAGGTGTAATTGATCATAATATCATGAAGTGGATTTATCATAACGCTTTTTATGCTTGTCGGCACATCGTTTTTGGCTTGTGAGGAAAAATGCTGGAAAACACGGGGAACACCTGAAGAACGCAGCCCACACACAAGGAAGGAATATTTGGGAGATATCTTTGGTAGTTGTCTGTATTGGC
>JBCAUI010134982.1:0-18229 GCA_038406195.1 Haplosyllis anthogorgicola
AGGTCCAAAGGTCATTGAGTTCAAAGTGTCACCAACGTGACAGAATCGAGCCTTATATTTGTTAGTAGTATGATTGTGTAACGTGCAGTAAACATGTTTACCTGCAGAAGAGTCTCGCCGGTTTCTACACACCAAAGTTTGTCCTCTTTAACCAGGTGCCATGGTTTCTCATACTTTGGGATATCTTCATTAGCAGATCTTGTAATGGCAAAATTACCCATTGTGGAGATCAGTACATCTTCAACTGACTGAAATCATCAAGCAAAAATAATGAGAAGAAGTTAAATAACTTGCAGGGTGTATGTAACAGTCGTATTATGTGGCTGGTTGATTTTGCATTTTAGCTATTGAAAATATGCTATTGAAAGGTAAAGAAGTGGAGTTAATGGCAATGTTCGGAACCTTTGATGGATCAGTTGTGTGTTCCAATGGTTTCTCCATGTTGTTTCCAGTTTTCAGATCGAAGATCCTGGCTGCTCCACTCTTTTCACCACAAAGAATAATGTTGTCTCCTTTCCTGGAAGCCGCTAGGCAGGTTACATTACCGACTACCAATGCATTGAAATGTTGCACATCTGCATCAAGGTTGTTTAAATCCCAAACCTGCACATACAGAAGAGAAAATTAGTTTCAGTTATTACAAAAAAATGATAAGGCCTGTTTCCGTACATTTTATTCCTTCTTGCCGTTTCAAATGTAAGCAAATGTTTGATATGCTTTAATATATTTGATTTATTGTTTTATCAAAATATAAAAAGATAAATCTCAAGTTTTGAAACAACAATGCAAGCTGGGCTTTTGTAAAAAAAAATACTTTCATCAAGGGTTTCTCTCAAAATTTACCTGAATAGAGTTATCTGTGAGCAAAGTTATAGCCTTGTTAACAACAGGTGATGTGAATAACTTGGTTATGGGTGACAGGCAGGGTTGTAGGAGTCGCACTGGGTCTCCCGTCACAGCATTCCATATGCAAAGATATGTGTGTCTGATAGCCACAACCAGTTCATCGTTTGGAGTGAAATCCGCCTCCTTGTATGTTGTCAGTTTTTCTTTGTAAAATAGAAACCATCGTAATCAGCGAAAAGATCCGATAAATCTATTGAACGCAAACACTGAAATTTTATATCTTGAGGACTTACCTACAAAGAGACCATCAGGCATTTTCTCAATGCTTATCATTTTTCTGTCATTCTTGGTATTGAAGAGAAATAGTCTTCTTGATGATCTGACTAGCAGCATGGTTTGTGTGTGAGAAATCTTAACATCTTGTAGCTCCACGTCATGTAAAATATCCAACGGTTTGGCAGTGCGATTGTTTAAATTGAGCTGATGGTAAAAAGTAATCATTTAAAGCATTATTATACGTTTACACTTTTTCGTTTGTCCAAATCGTTCATGTGTTCAGCTCATTACATACAAACATAACGCACTATTTTAAATTCTATAATTTTAGTTTGTTTCAAGATAAAAAAAAATACTTTTATCACCAGATTAGTTTCCACAGTAACATAACTTAGATATTTCATTTAAAAGAGAAAGTAGTCGCCTTGAAGCTTTTGACTGTCTTGTTGTCAAACATGGCATAGAACTTGTTGTTCTGGTTCATGAAGAGCAGTTTGGACGGAATTGAATCGCACTTGACCAGACATTTTCTCTCCAGCAACGGAAATTCATGCATCACAATAACCTGCAGCAGATGAATTATATGAAATTTGTTATAACAACAACTCACTATTAGTGTCTCAAACCGAACTTTAACAAGAATGCCTTTCAATCGAAGGCCGAACTGCTCGCTTCGCCAATAGTCATTAAAACACCAAAGACATTAAAACATGAAGAACATTACAAAAATATAGAAATTTAACCTTACCTTTATTTTGACCTTGACCTTGTTTATTGGTCAATCATATGAAAACACTTGAGATTTGCAAAAATTGACCTTTAAATGACCTTGACCTTCAAATGACCTTGACTTAAGTATTTTGACCTTGACCTCATTAATTTGTTTCCAGCATTAAAACATATGATATTGGCCAACACCAGTCAAAAATAGCACATTTTTATGGCTGTGACCCAATGACCTTGGTACTCAAATGTGACCTAGATATAAATAAAGACGTACCACCATACCAAAAATGAAGTTTCTAGGTCAAGCGGTTCAAAAGATATAGCCTGTACAGACAGACAAACACACACACACACACACACACACACACACACACATACACAGGCTGACAGACAGACAGACGGACACGACTGAAAACATTACCTTCCCGCATACGCGGGCGGGAAAAATGAAGCCTGATAGCAAGCGTATTTACCTGCCCCATGTTGCAGAGAAGATACTTGTCGTCTTTGGAGATCGTGACACTTTCAGCCTGATACTGTAACCTCTGAAGTAACATTCTCGCTTCAACATCTATAACAGCTGGGCCTGGTCAACAGTTATATCTCAGTCATAAACAAAACAATACATTTGGCAAGAAAAGTTAAGTTTTGACATCATATTTTGCGTTAAAATTTTCACACAGAACAGTCCTTTTGATAGTCGTGAACAGAAGCATTACATCCTATTGTAAACTAGTTTTATACCTGCAGCTTTGACAAAGCAGATGGCCACATATTTGTTACCGGCGGAAATGGTCTTGATGTTACCATGACCGAAGTCTATCTCTCCATACATCTCACCACTATCTGTACTGTACACATAGATGTAAAATAACTGTGTTAACAAACATTACTTATCAAAGTTTATAACTAAATTCCTAAACCCTTTCATCTATTAATGGAAACACACACCAATGTCTCGGAAATAAATGTAAAATATTAATTAGTAGTTATTTGGCAGGTTAACCAATTATATTAATGGATAAAATTTTACAATCAATTATTCACCCTTAAAATATCACTTTTTAATATATTGTTAGAAGAAGAACTACAACATTATTTTTATTGAAATGCATACAAGTGTCTTTTGAATACAGCTAATAATGGTCTGCAAATCTTCGGTTCTTCACCAAAATTAACACTACACAGCAAAGCACCATTCTGCAAACTATTAAAAAAGTGACATTGTGCTGTAATATGGAAAACATCACAAGATTTTAACTAATATAGTTGTCACCTTAAGAATCTGGAAGCAGATTCTTCCATATAGTGTAAAATCATTTGAATGCTGAGAGTAATTTTGGAAATCGTTTGTGTGTGAAATATGAGCTAAAATTTAAGATTTTAGTTAAATGATGAGGAAACAATTCGCATATAGACAAATCTTCTGGATCCTTAATGTGACAAGCGGAATGCACGTATAATTTATAAGAGCGCAGGTGAGAGATCCGCCCTGGCTTTGAAACCCTCCTCATAGGGTCACACGAAGTCCAAAACAGGGCTAATCAGTGGTCCCAAAATGGACCCCGGTCCAACAAAAAGAAGAAAAATGATGCTGCTTTCCTGCCAAGAAGAAGAGCGATATTTTCCTACGGATGTTGTATTTGATTACACATATATGTTCTACCTCATTGTTCTTGCATGTATGAACACTTTATTTGTTATTGCATGTTATTTGCAGCTGTCAAGTTAATTAGTCTTTGTTTTCACTGATAGTGAATATGCTTACTTAAGGAAATAATATCTGATAAAAACATTTACCTGAATGTTTGAAGATATTTGTTGTTTTTGATCAGATTAATAAACTTGCCATTCAGTGACGGTGTAACATCAGATCCTAGGAAAGACACAGATGAATATAGATAGAGGTGACCATTTTAACCTCGAAAGTAAATTTCAGATATGTAACACAAAACGAATGTTCGAAAATGTGATATACTGGATCATTATGTGCTGAACTTACAGGACTGACAAAGAACCTAATCTATACTTCGTTATCTTCAGGCACATATCTCACATTTCATTTGATATTTGATGTCATTTGATAACTTGTTCAGGCACAAAGAAGCAGTCTACCTTTCGGCAAGTTTTCCATGTCTGGTTTTGGTTCTCCCTCAGTAACATCCCACATTCTCATCTTGGTACTGTACAGAGGTTTACACGTCATCAGCAGAGTCTCTTTCAGATGTATTATGTCTATGTCGATCTGCAACACATTTGATGAACCAAATTACCATAACAAGAACAGATTCATCGATGGCATAACATTTCCACAAAGGAGAAAACATTCTGTTGCCACCCTTCAGTCTCTTGTGGCATCACCATCCTTGCCCTACTGCCTAATTTCATCTCGAGAAAGAAATTCAATATAAAAGACTCACCTCACTGTTGACACCAGGATCAGCACCGCACACATACTGTAGAGGTCCTCCAGGTGATGTGTACGACTGCCATGTTGCAACGAAAGGACAATCTCTCTGAGCGTGGAGATCACAGCTGTCTATTAGTCTGCTGATATTCGGAAATTTTGAATAATGAGGCAGGAGTCTCCCAGAAATCTCAGGTCCTAGGACCATTGGGTCAACTGATAGTGCTGAAAGGCAAATGATATACGAATGTCAATGTATTTGTGGTGTAAAAGCATGAATCCAACCTTATTTACCAGATTACATTTCTAAAGAGGTTTGTATCAATTAATTGCGAAAATAACTAATTACCGGATTCTGACATTCTCAAAGCGTCCTGTACCAACTTTACATCTCTGTTATCAACCAGATGATAATCTTGTATCACTTGTCTGGTTCCACACGCCTTCAGCTTAGTGATTATCCATTCATAGTTGAAGAATACCTTAAATGAGCAATCAACATTTGAGTTACCCTTTACAACACAAGCTTTTTGATGAAAATGTCAAACTTAAACGAGTGAATGAAAGACTAAAGTTTTCTGATTGCACTGTTATATCAGGCATGTTCGGAACGCGTCATTTGCAAAAGAGAGGCTTGCTTGTGTTTAGCAGACAAATTGATCGCAGTTTTAGTCTTCCAATACACTTTATGCCCAGATAAAATACTACACAAGGTGTTTTAACAGACAATGCCCCATTGTATAAATGCACTTAATGACCTTGATGCAAAATTACACCATTACATAGAAGTTTGGTATAAAATGTATTGTCAAAGAAATTACTTCGGCGTTCAATTGGTCAAATCGCTTGGCACTAGCCAGATGGTACGGCATCTGGTTCAACTTCCTCAGGTTGTATTGTGTCACACCATTGTTGAATCTGGTGAATTCTAGTGGCTGTTCTGGTACATATCTCACCGCTGATGACATTTCCTCCTTTTTGCTGTATCGTTTCATCAAGGCTTTTTCATACCTTTATTTTCAAACAGAAGGGAATTTGAAATAAACTTACAATGAAATCTGCATTAGGCGTTCTCGCCATTAAGTTGTAAAATGCTCATGTTTATTTGTACTGGATGTTGTGACAGTCATCCATGCGAGTCTCCCTATTGTACTCAGTGGATAGATCGACAAATTCATATTTTACTGCGTTTTTAAGGTTTTATATCATTTCTAGATCTATGCTGTGTCCAACCTACCGGAATGGTCTTTTCACCATCTTGCTCCATTTTCCTTGGAAATATTCCGCCAAAATACCATGGATATAACAGGGAAGAAACCCCGTGAGGTATCTCTCCTCCGCCACCTCAATGAATTGTCTGTGATACCAATAAAGGATTCGTGTCTTATCAACTTCTTTCTCCACCAGATAATGTTCTATGTCCTGATGTACTCTAAATCATACAATGGAATATGTTTGTGTATTTAGTTTCACTGCGACTGTAGACGTTTGTAAATTAATTCTTAAATAGCCAGCATATGTCCTTTTCTAACACAATGGAAATGTACCTGGTCCACATATTTGGAGGTATTCTTCTCACTGGCGGCTCCCAAAACGTGTAGACACTATTGAGAACCTCATCATCTAATGACAATAAGTCATCCAACTCGGATTCACTTATTCCTCCTCTAGAAACAGTTAAATAGGCCAGAGAGTGCGCCACAAATGTCTTTCCATGTTTAGCCTCAAGTCTGGACAGCAAGCTGTTGATGCAGTCCCTGGTTGACCTGGCTAGTGTTTCTGTGTCAACCTGTAATTTGTGTAATAAATGTTTAGGCTTAAGTTTTTTCTAACGGTGCAAAAGACAAAGCAGTAATCTGTTTTACAATTATTAACAGGTTCAGTTTCAAGTATGAGTGGTCACCTAAGTTACATTCATCAAGCCTAATACGAAATATAATATGGTGTGGTTCAGATAACTGATTGCCTTATGTCAGTTTTACTTATGGTAGTGACACAAACAGGGCCATATTGTTAAAACAGTGAAATAATATTTCGGTCTCTATATATTTTTTTCAAACGTAATCACAGCAGTAGTCTACTAACCACGGTATATGAATTCCAGTGAAGCACTTCTTCGAAGATGAGTTTGGTGTAAAGCGGCGCGGAACAGTGGGTGAAGGCTGACTGAACCAGTTCCCATTGGTCAGATGTCAGTGTTCTCTTTCCGTCACGTAGCCATGAACTGTTACATGTAATATTTAATTTGTTTATTATCAAAATATTCCTTTCCTAGGTAAAGAAGTTCAAGATGCTTTTACAGATTTCCAAAACAGGCATGTTTCAGAGCAGTCCGAAATTACCCGTTAAATTTATGGACTGTAAGACGCTGCCCATGGAAAATGGCGGCCACAAGCGATCAAAATGTTATCATATATAAATTCAAGAGTGAGATAGTACGAGGGACGAATAGTATATTTGTGTTTAACTGTTGGAACTGATAATTTGAACATTAATTGATCAGTAATCAGATGTAGCAAAAGAAAAATACTGTTTACAGAAATTGACTGTAATGTACCTACGATACTAAATAAAAGAAACATTAATAATTTCTAAAAATGATTCACCTGAGAATCTCTTTACAGAAAGTTTGTTCGAGAGGTGGTACTTCCACATATAACGTTTTGTTCACAATCTTGTTCTGCAATCTGCAAATAAACTCAAATTTATTGTGAAGAAAGACACTGCCTATTTTTTCCGTAACATTTTCTTTTGTATGAAAGAGAAGTACTTCCAATTATACAGCCTTAGTACAAGAAAATGTTATAAAAGCAATAACACGGTACCTACAAGGGGCTCCCTTGTGTCCCCTTACATACGCGATTAATACGATTTTCTGTCATGCTGTTATCTGAATGTATTTCATTCCAAAATGAATACATTTCTTGTGTTAATTTGTATACATGGTAATGAGGGTTTTTGTTTTTTTTGAATCCAAAACGACTGTCTGTAATTATTCTAAAGCGTCAACTGTAATTTAATATTTCCATCAGAATGATACCTGCTTAAAAGTCCATGCTCCTTTGGCAAAGTAGAAACAATAAGCTTAACATTGTTAGTTAACGTCGCAGGAATCCAGTCCAACAAATGAGCACCATCTTCTGCCGACAGCTGATCCAACCCGTCCAATAAAATTATAACAAGTCCTTGAAATTCTCCACGTTGAAGCAAGGCAAGGAAGAATTTTTTTATTTTCTTGTATTCACGCGGAATAACACTTCTGCAATGAAACGTATTTTAAACTACAGCTCCTGAAATACTATCATTTTGGGAACACACAGTACAACAGAAAGAGCCAAAACATTTCACTGTGATTTTGATGTGTTATTGTGCCAAAACTTATAGAATTTTATCCTCTGATGATATAAAGTATTTCAAGACAGCACAGCCTTTGAGACAACCTTTGAGGCAAATGAATATGTTTATGAACTTCTATTTTCTTTTAAACCTACCTTTTATGACCAGAAGCGTATGCAATCTGATGACAGATTCCACTAAGCAGCTGTGAGATACTGGAACTTTGCGGTGAGGTTCCCAAGAACCTGAGAATGACAGTCTCTGCTCCATTGCCATGTCCGTCTAACCAGCTTCTAACTTGAGATGCAGCTTTGGCCATAATGGATGTCTTTCCATGTCCTGTGAAAAGAAAACGAAGTTCAACTGAAGTTTAACTTGTCTTTGTCTGGATCAGAAGATGACGAGATTGTTCATAGCTTTTCATTTTGAAAACGATCAGTAACAGTTTGTGCTGTTTTGTGGGCGTCATAGTGAAAAAAACCCGATTATTAGTTTGGCAGAACAAGGTACGAGATTGATATTATTGACACAGCATAAAATTCTATTTTTTGCAAAAAGAAATGAGTTTCAGGAGTTTATCATACATGTTGAGGGGCAACTTTTGGAACACCTTTTTACTTCTATGTCTTGTATTTATTTCAAAGGCACACATTAAAAGCATTTAAATATTTACCATAAGTCTAACAGTGTGGGAAGTATATTCCACAACTTACCTGAAGCACCGTAAATCACCAGTGGTTGGTTACTTTTGTCCACAATGTAGTTTTTTAAAGCTGATAAGATGTTGTCTCTGCCGTAAAATTGAGTACATCTTTCTTTTGCTTTGCTCCAGTGTTGTAATACTTCGTCATAAAGGTCATCCATCCTACAACACATTATTTAAAACTTTTTTACAAGTATTGTGCAACGACAACCATAACAGGATAATATTGTAAAAAAGATCGTTGATATTGAAGAAAGCAGAGTTAAAGTGCACGGACAGATGCAACTTACACGCAGCCTGCCATGTTTCGTTATCACACTTCGACAGCATACAATGGTGATTTGGTTCTCACGGAATGGGTTAACCACGGAATGTTTTATGTACCAAATACTTTTGTTTAACTTACATCCTTCCTGGCTGGCTTGCAATATTCTGATCAATCATGGTTCGAACTCTGTCGTAGAAGAAATTACAAAAACCTTCCAGGTATTCAGCATGATCTACTTTGTTTACTCCCTTTGGCTCACTCCACCTAAAGAGTGCGGACGAATTTATATTAAGAAAAATTTAATGCAAGTTTACCAACTGGTGTTTACTAGTTTGGAAAGAAAGAGAAAATACATACAGAAAATACGTTACTTAAGCTGATTATGAACAATGCAGTCTGTAAATTAATAAGATTCCTCTCGGACGTATTGGTTGTATTTGTAGAAGAATTCATTTGTAGAAGTAATACATTATCGGATTGACATGAATTCTTCTACAAATACAATGCAGTCTGTAGGTAACAAGGAATTCAATCGTATCATCGATGTAAATGTAATGTGTGTTTTGCATCATTTTTGCTGTGAAATTTTCATTTTTGAAATGATAGATGCATTTTATTAACAACAGAAATTCACGCTAGCTCTTATTAGGGCAAAAAGTGAATTTCTGTTATTCCTGAAGTGAATTAAAATTCTGAGATGTAGTGAAATGACTGAATGTAACGTATCACATATTACCTTATCGTTTTCTCGAAAATATTACTTCTTGGAACAGTTTCCATTATTTTCTTTCTCATATTCAATACGGCTTCATGTTTATGTTGTACTATTTCATTCCGATCCGGCTGCAGATCTATGAACCTCTGTGCTTTACGTCTGTCCAACTTGTCGTGCAAATCTTCGATCTCCCGGCACAAGCACAGAACATTCTGTGAAATCTTGTTGGAAAACTTCTCATCGAGAATACCAGCTCTTACTTCAAGTTCCGTTACTTAAAATGGATAGTCATAGAAACGAAACATTTATCATAGGTTTAAACCGTTTTACCGTCAAGACGATAAGCATTTACATAGAAACGAAAAAAATTACCCATTCAAATAATTACATATTGTAAACATGAAAATGTAAACAAATTATGCAGACTTTTAATGGGGCGAGCCAACAAGTACGCAAACATGCATGAGCCTTTTCGTCTAGTAAATTTATCATCTTACTTGAAAGTACAAATTTCCACACCTGATGTTTGTAGAAATTCCAGTGCTTCTTGTGGCATGGTTTCTTTCTGAACCGCATGAACTGTCCCTTTCACAAGTTGATCCTTCAGTTCCCTGTAGTTTTCAGTCCATTTGTCTGTTTCGTTACCTGTCAATGAACCAAGTATCATAACAGGAAATTGTAGCAATACAAATGTACCTCTTGCTTGTCATTGCAAGAAATTCCCGTTAAATCTATTAGATCCCAAATGTTCTGTTTCCGGCTACTGCTAACATCACACATTTCAGTGGTGTATATACATGTTAAATTGTAAATATGATATTAGTATAATCTGTACAATTGTGCAAAATTCTGTGAGGGAATTTTTTTTATTAATTCACTTATGAAACCTCATTACATAATTTATTGTTAACGGAGACTCTTGATTGAAAATAATAACCAGTTCTGCACTATAAATTATGAATAACTGATGGCACAAATACCTAGAATCGAACTGATAGGTTGTAGTATAAACTCAGGAGGCACGGCATTTGTATCTTTCTTGTACCATGTGTTGATCAGATCAAGATTGCCACCAATTTCTTGTAAACTTTCCAACAACGCTTCAAATTCATGTCCTGGTACCCAACAGGGCAAACTCTCGTATCCATGACGTTGACCAAGGAAAGCCTTAATAAATAAGTGTAAATCAATAGGGTAAATAACAAATTAAAGAAAAGGAACGAGAGAAACAGTTCTCGAAAAGTAAAGTCACAAATTTCGACAGCTTCTGAAATTCCTATCAATTCGAACGTATTGAACAAAAGAGGAAGCATAAGAATTCCACGCTGTGCTTTTGAACTTTTACTGTTCCAAATCTGATTTCAGAATTTCAGAAGTCGAAATTGGTATGAAAAGCATAGTGCTATCATAGTGTAGAAACTGAAACAAAAATTCAAATGACAATTATTAGTTTCGCGAAGCAAACTAAAAAAATGATACGATTAATCAATTGTTTGAAACTGTTCTTCTTACCACAAAATTTGGCCCAATCGAGTATTTTTTGCACCCAAGTATTTCCTTCATGCAACGGTTAACTGTGGTGTGTTTATCAGCAGAATCAGAAGGTACACCCCATCTCATATCCACAACCTGGAATCAGCCGTTGTCAAACAATAAGGATAAAACTGCGTGCAAATCTAAGCGGAAACCAATTGATACAATGCTAAAAATTGTATGTAATCGTTTAATGTCAAGCTGAAAGTTGAACACGAGATACCTTTTGCATCAAAATGTGTTTTAAAGAATGAGTTGACAAATGATAAAGACTTCATTTTTGTATTGTCATCTTTTGTTTTAATATATGATAGAAATAATATTCATAATATAAGAGACATAATATAAGGTTTAATAATGGAACAAAAAGCTGGAACACAAATGAGTTATCATGCACTAGAACTTACATTCTACAACATTTAAACTAATCAACCTAATAACTTTGACAAAGCCTCTCCTGGGTTCTATTAAAGTTACGCAATATAAATGCTTTGATCGAGATTGTTTACTGCCTCACCTGAAATTCCACACTGTACCTTTCTCTGCAGTAGTCTTTCAACAACGGAAATACATTGGTCATTAACGAATTTCTTTCCTGTTCCATGTCTGAGAAAATAGCAAAGATCACTGAGCTTTAATTACGTCATAACTTTTGAATTTATTGATGTAAAACAATACATCCTGTAAAATATATGACGAAAATTGCGCCGTGCCAAGTAAACATAATTTGTTATCATGGACTGTGCTGACGGAAGTAACCGTGTAAAGCGGTTAAAAACTGCCAACCGTTACTTAATTTTTACGCGAACCATTTGTCAATTCCTCACAAAGGAAGCGCACTCTGATGCTGATGCGTAAACTCAAGAAATTGTTATGACGTGGGCCGAGAATGTTTACCGTGAAATGTGGACGATAGGAAAATCCTGACAATTCCGGGTGGAACATCTGGAAGGGTAACCAGGGTCTGGTGACCTCGTAGCACCTTGTCAACCGTGATTCTCTCATGTTCCGAAAGATGAGCGTACCTACAATATACACTCACATAATTGTAGACTGCAGGATATGTGCAAGTCTGCTTTCATTACAAAGAAGTTACGATACTACGATAATATATTTTAGCTCTTTGTTACATCTGTGTCATATATCATACTAAGATCATCCACAGGGCAAGACAGCTCTTCCTCACACACTCCCTCAAATCATACTTCGCAGGTGCGCCGCTGTTAACTTAGCACCAATTCAAAAGCCAATGAATGCGAAGGATGCCATAGACCTCCGTTGTGATACAGAAGATATCGGCGGTGCTGTTTAGTTTTTTTTCTGGGGGGGGGGGGATATAAACTACAGTAGAGTCTGTTTTCAATGACACATTGCCTTTTATGACTTTTCTGCAAAACCAGATTGATTTAGTCCAGTTAAATGATCCCCAAAACCGTCTTTTACAACACTTTTGGCTTGGTAAGGTTAAGTGTCGAAAAGGAAAAAGGTTCAATCCTTGCAAAAGAACTCCTGGTATGGCGCTTTGACATATAATTAAATGTAAAAACAAATTTTTATTTTCTTTTCAAGAGCTTGGTTGAGCTCAGACATTAAAAAAAAAGCATTTCGTGATCTTTTTATGCCTACATATCAAATTTAAATTTTTTCCACTCAAACCGTCTTGCTTTACTTTGTACGTTAATTCTGTTGTGAAAAAATAATTACCTAAGATATTCCTCGTCATTGGCTTCTAGTTCCGCTTCAATAGATTGTTGGTGACACGGTCTGAATCCACCACCAAAAGCAACCTCTGTGAATACATTAAATTTGGTTTAAACGATACTCCCCATACCTTAAAGTTAAAAATTGAAACGAAAGTCAACTAAAATGAAAACACGCCGTTTATATTTCGTAGAGTGATTATGCAATTACTTGGACCTTTAATATGTGTATGTACAAGTTTCATTCTGTTCGTTAAAAAAATAGCTTTATATTTCACTAATAAACGCATAAAACTGAAGTAACATTTTGTTACTTTTATTACATACCTTTCTCTACTTCCTTTGATAAAGCAGGCATCTTTGTATCCCACACAGTAAAAAAAAATGTTTTTCTCAGACTTTGTAAACATCCAAAGTGATGTAATAAATTTCCATTTTAAGGAAATAGAAAACAGGGATGATATATTTAGTCCAGAATGCTGTTATCTAACATGCATGTGTGCCATTTCTTTATCGTTAGTTTCTACCTTGTGATATCCGGTTAAACAATTATAGCAGTCAAGACTACGGCTTTAAGAAGTCAAATACTGTGCGGTTTCATTAGCTACAATCACAGTGTGTTCATATACTATATCCATGACTTGGTAGATTGGTAATAAACTAATCTTTGATCCTCCTCGATGGTACAATATCACAGGGGCGTCTCGGGTTTTTAAGTTTCACACAAAATTGACATATTGTCCGAATTGCCTCAGTTGAATACCCCTTTCTTTCGTCACTATTTTCATTTACATGTAAAGGACACTTAGGTTTACAGGCAGTTGCATTTGTATTATATACAAAAAAGATTACAAACATATGTAGTTCAATGAGAACTCTCGCACAATTAAACGTGTACGTGACAATTGGATCGATCTTTTAAATACGTGCAGTCAACATAAAAGCTATTTAACTAAAGTACAGTAGTATTAAAAGGTTGATCCTGTTTTGCTGTTAGTTGTGCATCGAGTCATTACATGCACAACGCAACAGCGACAAAAATTACAATTCTGTCTTGTCGTGTCTCAAATTCTTTTAATGGTTTTTAAATCATTTTTATTTTACATCTTTATAATTGTAATCGCATTCATCTTAACACTATCCTAAATTGACGAAACTTTTCAAGCAATTGTTGAGAGAACGTATGTGCTCCTTTGTGGACGGGTATTTGCCAATAACGTTTATTGTTTCCTTAATGTTAGTTACTCTACTTTAGTAATTTTTGGATTACTCTACCTAAGTAATTAAACTGCGACAAAACTTTAGTTGGAACTTCCTTGTATTTATTTCAGGAAACAAAAAAATTTCATTGCTTGCATTACATGATATATAGATAAGTATGCTATAAACCAATTTAACAAAGTAAATACATTCATCTGTGTAGATAAAGTTACATATATAAAATTAATATTACTTTACAAACATCGAGACTAGTGTCAGTATGTCGTTTTATCACAAATTATATCCAGTAGAGGCATTTACAAAGGGACCATTTCAGTGAACTATAGGAATTGTTAACTGTCTAATGCAAAAATTCGCGAACAACAATGTGGAAAAATATTGGCGATTTTGTATAAATTGACTGTAGAAACTATCTGTCGATTAGTAAAGGATTTGTAGATTATTGCAAATTCGTCCAAGAGAATTTCTGCCTGGGACAAGCTTTACTTTATTTGTTGTAACATGTACTGTCACTAATAATATTACACATCAACATAAATTAAATACATTTTTTGGCTTTGAAGAAAATCTCTTGTGATGCCTTCTTTGTTAATTGCCAACGTTTACAGTTTGGAATGCTTAAATGCAACGTTTAAAATAAAATTGCTGATTGGGCCTCGTGAAACCATTTACAACAAACGGAATTTTCTCTTTACGACCTTACACTACAAATCTAAAGTAATTCAGTACAACAGTACAACACATGTAACTCAATAGTGACTACTACTTCCAAAAAAGAAAGGCGTATCATGATTTTAGGTCACTACATTTTAATTTGCACAACATATTTCTGAAACATTTGAAGGTAAGCGATTCGTTTCCATTACAAATTGTGTTTCTCTGCAAAACCAAACTGCTTAGTTTGCTCGCTACGGGATGATGTGTCGTGACGTATGTCATCACGCTACATATATTCGTTACATCTAACTTCAGCACGGATCATTAGACTGATGCCAAACCAGGGATGCCTGTACACTTTCATAACCAACCCCGTGTTAACCCCTCTTAAGTTTTTTTTTTTTGGTGACAAAATAACTACTTGCAACAAGAACAAATGTTTAATGGTTATCACAATTATTACTACATAAGTTCATACATGCTTGTATCCTACAAAACAATTACAAATAGGTACCAGCCCGATAAACTGACAGGTAAAATTCCTAATATTGAGCACACATGTACCAGCACCATTTGGAACAAACCGAAACATCTGTACATAAAAGTGCTAACATAGATTTAACATTTATAAACCAGTGCTATCCAACAACTATGAATAAAACAATGAAGATTATTCGGTACGAGAAACATTTATCACATAATTTTCCTACTGTCCAATCGGTTAGTCACACGTAGAAAGATTTATTCGTAATTGTTCCTGCTCACTCTTGCTTAAACCGATGTATTCCAGATAATTCGTTACGGACCCGTATCTGAAAACACAAGAAATTACGACACATTACAGAACCTCTCGAGTTTTGAATACACTTTTGTTTTCCTACATTGTAATACGCATACACTTGGTTTTATTTCCATTCATTCCCGCTTTATAAAGTACTATCGACTAATTAACACCGATGTATCCTCCATAACAAACATAAAAAATAGGTCCAGATGGTACGTGCTCATTTGGCATTATCATAAACGAAGACAATATAAGTTACAATATCTCAAGGATAAAAATAAGTGTCTAAGATCAAATCCCAGATAAGTGACCCATGAAAAAAAAGACAAATAAGGCTGCCAAACTGCAAACATTGATGGTATCAATATTATTTTTACAGGGAATAAAGAGGGTATATTGATGCATAAGGATGCCAAATATGAAGTTTGTATCATCAATTGCATGTCCAGGAGAAAGGTTCAAAGAAAAATACAAATATGGCTGCCAATTTGAGAATAATGGTCACAGCAACATAATTTTTGGTAGGCTTTGAGATAGGACATAAGTGCATATTTGTGTAAGATATGAAGTCTCTATGATCAATAGTGTGCTCAGGGTGAGTGTGCACAGACAACGCCAACACCAACGACAACAACGATGATGACAACGGACGATGGACAATACATGGTTCTATAGGCTCTTTGGCAATTATGCTAAATGAGCCAAAAAACTAGAGGGGGGGGGGTTTTCAAGAAATATTTTACTATACCTGATACATCGTGTGCAGTGAATACACCTTGTCATAATAGTTTTGACAAGGGGACCTATATTCTTGTCTTCAACAGCCCTCTTTCCTGTAAACGGGTTGTCTGTGAAGCGGCTTCTGTCGGAGCCAAATACCATAGATTGGTCCTGCACCGTAAAGGTAAATACGTTTTTTTAGTAACAAACTTTAAATGTATTAAAATAGTTTGGGAATTGTGGGAAAATAGTTGATGGTCAATATGACGTTTTTGCCCGGATAGAATACATGTACCTTTCTCACGGGAAAGTAGTTTATTCGTAACATATTGATTGGTAAAAGTTCCCCGAAAACGTTTTACTACAATAAATACATTTACATAATCACATACGTAAAATATTTTGAATCTTTTCTCATCACGTATCACGTTTCTTAAACTACTGTGAATTCTAACTTCACAAAAATCACAAAAATTTACATCTAAGTACATGTCAATACAAAACAAAGGTTACCTGAAGATCGCATTCACCTCCCTGATCACATATGGGGCAGTCTAACGGATGATTTACCAACAAAAATTCCATTACACCTTCCCTGAACAATCATAAAGTGATTGTAACTAATACATATCTTTTACATCAGGCCAGCAAAACAACCGAGCATTTCAGAGGAAATCACCCCTTTCCAAAACTACAAATAATTAGATATATCTAAAAAAACAAAACAATGAACGCACCTGGCTTTTTTGGTCATCTCCGAGTCCGTTTTTATCTTCATTCCTTTCATTACTGGCATCGCACAAGAAGCAACGGGCTGAAATTTATGGTGTACTCAAATAGTTCCCCATGGTCTCTATTTATTATTGAAATGGTTTCAATTGATAAAACTAATAACTGTCACATCGTTGTAAAATAAAAGAGTCAAGTGTTACCAAAGCATTTCTTCTGGAAAGTGTGGTCTTACCTTTGGCGATCTTTCCACTTCAACAAGACACATACGACAGTTTCCAGCTATTGACAATCGATCATGATAACAAAATCGCGGGATTTCCACTCCAGCTACAGCACAAGCCTAAAATATTTTCAAAGAAGAAATATGACTAAGACAAGTTTAAACCTTACCACTCTTGGTCAATTTCAAATCATGATGACATATCTTAAAGTACTAGATTTTACTGTTACTATCTCATTCTTTCTCTCTATCATCGAATATTAATCAAATTTCTCACCTGCAGAACTGTACTTCCAGGCAATACCTTCACTGCTTTACCATCGACGAACACTTCAAGCTTCTTTGGTGCCTCTGTTGTTTGCGAGCGGGCTGGAAAATAATTATTTAGAATTCTACAAATTGCTTTATCTGTTTTATCTTATCAACTTGACATCTGTATTTCTTGTGGTAACCATTCCTAGATCTTGAGCATTGAACTATTTAACAAATTGACAAAGAAACTACGAAACAAGATGAGGGCAGCATTGAACTTGATGGTCTTCTCAGAATGATTCGTTCCTGCTTCAGACATACCACATAAGCCACACGTGTGCATCTATTGTGTAATAACTGCCAGAAGATTTGCCACCAAAGTTGTCACACATGTACACTTCTGACAACACGAAGAGTTTTGGTCAGTTTTCCATTCAAAGGAACACGTAGCCAAACTGGATACAATTCAGAAACCTCATTTTGTGCAAGGAATAACAAGAATTGTGTACAATATTTTCGGCAACATTTGTACTTACAGTGTCACTGCAGGACCTAAAATTTCTTGGCGTGCATTTTTTTTAGGAGTATTTCAGAAATCAGTTGTAATTGTTCAACTGGTGGTCTTTTGAATGACGTCATAATTCCGTGACTGCGAGACAACATGATGTAACAGTGTAAACATTTTTACGCTTTGCCTCTTTCAAATAGTTAATATTTTAACAATGGACCACAAATGCGGTATCACTATTGTCTAGTTTATATCTTACCACACAAAGAATTTAATCCAATAGATATGGCCCTCTGCGTTGGCCGCAAACGCAGCATCTTGAACTCTGGAATAGAACAGTTAGATGAAACACACATTTAATATGTCAAAACAGCAATCTATGGCCAGTGGGGGATCAAGAGTCCCGACCCAAACTCCCATACTAATTGAGTGGACATGGATAATGCACTGTGGATAACATACACTCCTCCCCGCTTATATCGATATCGCTTATATCGATATCACACTTATATCGATATTTTTTTCCACGCCAAATTTCTTCCATTGACCCCCAATGTTAATTGTTCCGCTTATATCGATATTCCTATATCGATTTCCCCGCTTATATCGATATTTCCAACACAAT
>JBCAUI010135093.1:0-18228 GCA_038406195.1 Haplosyllis anthogorgicola
AATTTAGGACATCCAGGCACTATGTGCATTCATGTGCAACTGCTTGGAACCATTTTGGACAGGGAATTTGGTCTCCTCTGGCTCAAAGAAATATCATTTATGTCAATTTAAGACTTTTTAAGTGAAAATAGAATGATCCAGGATCAAATCAATACCCCAATGCTATTCCAATACGGATTGTGAAGTTAACCCTTTGCTATCTATTTTAAAGGGAAAAAAATCACTTTGCGACATGTACATATTTGGTGCTGGAAGTTGGTCAACTATTTTGATATTTATAACATAATGTTGTAATGAGTTGATTAGACTACATACTTTTAGTTCACATTATTTTCATTATGAACTTGAAATAACGAAAAAATACTGCGAAATATTACTAGAACAATAGATATTCAAAAGCACAGCGTGGAATTCTTTTGTTTCTTGTTTTGTTCTGAATGTTTTAAAATTGATATGCTAGCTCATTGGAACATTGTTTTTATTGCTATGTTGTATTGCAATGTTGTTTTGTCAAAACTTGTCAATAATGTGAGAAATATTTTTAAGAACTATTGTAAAGAAAAGAAGTTAAACCAGTCGCAGTGCAATTTAATGTCAAAACTAAAAACAGTCGCCAAGGTCAGCAGTTATTTGCGTCACGAACTTGCCAATCCTTTTATTTATTTCCCAAATCCGTCGCTAATACACGAAATCGTTATTTCATTAAATAATCTTAGTAACTGCACGTTTCTCCCAACGAGAGGCACTTCAATAAGAGAAGGAGCTTAATAATCAGCTACAAGAGCGTTTGATGACCCGTGATGTCATTTATTTAGTTAATAGATTGAAATGGTTGTGTATCATCATGCAAAGGCGAAATTGATGACATTTCGATAACAAGTCATCTACTCAGTGAAAGAAACCGTGCGATAGATGGTCTCACGAATTCATTAGTGTAGTTTCTCCTTTGAGGTCTGAGCTCAGAACACGATGAACACGACGTACAGTTCCCTATGGTTTGCTGTGTCTGACACGTTAGTTCAGTTAAAATCAGCAATTAAAATGTGACGGATCCCTAGAGTGGATCTGCTTACTTTGGCAAAAAGCTGGGGCTTGAAGGGTGAAAATTTGTAGTTTGTTCATTACCGCCCACATATTCAGGAAGGTAATTATTTCCGTCGGGTTTATCTGTTGCAAAAGTTGGCTAATTTTTAACTGGTATCTGCCAATATCACGTTACATTGTTTGTGACAAGTAGGTAAGGTCAAGTTCAAGATATAGGCCAAGGCCATTTAAAAATCAAGGTCACTTGTATATATGTCATTTATAATTTTTTTGGTTGATTTTTGTAAATTTCAATTGTTCTAATATTTGCGACCAACACATAAAGGTCACGGTAACAGAACACAGAAATTGTATTATTTTGGAAACGAAGAGAACAAAGGAGAGAACGAACGAATTTCACGCTGTGCTTTTGATGCGCTATTGTTAAACTTCTGATACGAATTCCGTGTACTGATATTATTAGAAGGTTAATTTTCAATATTTTGGTAAATTTTTCCATGTTTTTTGGTGTTTCCTTGACTATTTGCGAAGTTGCGGTGGGCCTTTGACTGAAAGACATTCTTGTCATAATTAGTTTCATGCCCGACGACCAAATCGTCTTTATTTCTATAATTTGGTAGCTTCACAAACAGGAAAAAATCTTTCTTAACGTGAGCAAAAACCTCCATTGTTCCAACACATTCCAGATTAATTTAGTTTTGTTGCTCGCAGAGTAAACAGTTCAAAAACGTTTGGGAACAAAGTGTTGCATAAAATTTCTATTGTTTCATAATTAACAGGATATTCCTAAACATCCACGTTGTTCAGCTGTAATTAAGTAGCACAGTCAACTTGTAATGTTACTTTGCCAGTTGTGACGACAAGTGAACCAAACGAAGTATTCTCTCTCTTTCTGATTCCTAATTACGAACTCCCGTTATTTGTAAATACATGCCTCATTATTTTCTCCACCAACAATTAATCTTTTCATTAGTGTAGTGTCAACCGTAATTAAGCATTGTACAGTGGAATGCCAAAATTTGTAATCCCCAAATATTAATTCGTCCTGGCTTATGGTTCTCACGAAATTTTTTCAAGGTGTGTGTTACGTTTCATAGAATTTCAATGACGTAGATAGATACCAGCAAATTACATAAGATTATCCTTGGATTTATCCTTGGAAATCTTATTATCAATTTATACATGATTTCTGTCATCGAATATTCAATCAACTGACTTTGCTGATTCGAGCAATTAAGTAATCATAAATTTGTGACAAGACGTTAAGCATAGAAAGTAACGCGTTAAGCCAATAGAGAACACCCAGTGTATTTGTTTTTGAAGGAGCGCGGTCCTAATATCTGTCGCATATCGAGCATCCCAATTGATGGCCTATGGAGCATGCATAGAGGGCGGCACCTTTAGCGCGAAATCCCCATAGAATGACAAATATATCGGGTGTTTTGTAACGCATGACCCTACACAGGACTGTATTGTTCCATCAGAGGCGCTATGTGTATTTATACTTGTAAGATATTCTGGAGATTCGGTACCAACTTCTGAGTCGATATTAACGATGACCTGCTATCAATTTTGAAATGTTTGAGAACAGAAAAATTCCACTCTTTTCTATTGATACTCGTAAAAGACAGCGTCAAGTTCTATTCTTTAAAGAATGTTATAAATACCATTCCATGCATGCGTCATTACCTACAATGGTATCAATTGCGTACAATATCATACTACTAACAAATTTAAGGCAAAATTCTGTCACCCTACTGACATCCTACCAAACATCTTTTGTCTTCTGTCCTGTGATTTGATGAGGATCTCCTCCCCATAATCAGTATTCTGTTGTGTGATTGGACAAGCCCTTTGGAAGTCTTAGCCAATCACAGAGCAGCATAATAATTATGCTAACGAGGTCTCATGTAGATCATCATGAATGACAGGTAACCGTCCAAAGGACGGGTACTACCTAGCACTTACAAGAGTTTATAAGGAGCTCCAATAAGGTACTGTGCATTGGCGGATCTAGGGGGGGGGGGCACAGGAGGCGTGCGCCCCCCCCTACGGCCAAAATTGTCTTCATTTTCATACCTCGATTTTTGGGCGAAAATAGGTGAAAATTAGGTTGGCGGCCCCCCCTACGGGCTGGGCGTCCCCCGTACGGGAAATCCTGGATCCGCCAATGCTGTGTTACGTAGCTGTAATACGATTCGTGAATTGTAATGAATAATGATATTTCTAGCTCATGACACTCAGGCTATCCATTTGATAGACAACAATTAAAAGAAAGAAATCTTTGGTTTCAAAGCGTTCCCATATATTAATTTTTTGAAGGGAACCCTTTAAATTGTTAAATGTGTTGACTCAAATTACAAAAAACAAAATATGACAGGTTGGTTGATGGATTAGCATGTACATATGGATTGTGATCTGAAATACACAGGTGATACTCACAATGCAAATTTATTTATGGCTTCTGAAACATTGAACAAGTTGTGGAACGCGTGCCAGTTCCTAGCATAACAACGCGTTTTGTCTCAAAATCAAAACCTACGATTCAATCTGTGGAACCACTGAATGTTCACAATAATGATGACGTTTAGACAAGTTTCGACCGCCTCACTGCTGCACGAGTTAACAAGAGATCACTTTACTCTTTGTTAATGTTAATAGATAAAAAGAGAAAATAATTGTCATGCAAAGGATCCAATTACCTTCTGCTACTTTCTTGTTTAGTCTTATGAACTCCTTTGATTTACGTTGTTTTTCTGCTCACTGCCATTACGGTTTATGTTCACTTGAATTGTAATTTATGTTTTTGCCACTTCTTTGCAAGGTAAACATTGCCCCACATCATTAAGGTTTGTTCTGTTCGACTATTGTCTTCAGATCATTTGGAAACAAATCGACGGGAAAAGGGCAAACATGAAATTCCATCGTTCCTTAATAAAAAAAATTTCCGTCTAAACAAGACAAGCACTCAAATATTGATATGAATACGTTTATTACTTGGCAGTAGAAATTTACAAATAAGTAAAAATTAAAACATGATTTGTTGGCAAATTTTAACAAGCAGTTTGGCAGTGCTTAGCACCTAACTTTGGAGCAGGGGAACCTAAAAACTGGTTCAGCCCCTCCAGACTATGCAATGGTATAACCGCTTAATGTTTTTCGGTAAACACTATACCTGACTGAGGTCCCAAGACCTATTAGAAAAACACCTTGAACCCTTAACTTCAAGGGACAGGCGCAGACAATATTATTACACAACTAACATTGACCAGCTGCCTTGAAAAAGCACCTGACCTGAAAAACACACCCCTATAATGGTAATGAGTAAAATTACGGCAAAATGTCACCTGCAAATCACCCGAATGAACAGCTGTAATGATTTTATGTCTAAAATTGCAACAATATGAAAACAGTAACAACAGTTAACTATAAACAAATCACTAGAGAACAAACGAGTCCCCAGTGTGGGGCCAGAAGAATTTCATCAGGCACATTAAAGACTAGACAGGAACATATATATGTAGAAAAAGATATAATTACAGCACATAAAATGTCTTAACAAGCCAGCAAGGTGATCAGAACTATCTGACTATGCAAAAAGGAGAAATGAGGGTGTAGGGCCTGGCACGGATCAGTGACTAGTCTGAGCTGCTGCTGGTTTGCACCTGCAAGGGAGGCTGCACCACTACATCCTGAGATCCCCTGTGCTTCAGCAAGTCCATATCTTCCTTGGGGATAATGCCTGCCTCCACTAAGAACAAACGCCAAATGAAATGTGCTCCAAACTTGGAAATAGAAGCATCCTCCTCATAGTATGGCACCAACTTTTTATAATGCTCACTTTGCACAAACACTACATGTGTGGGAATGAAGAAGGCTGGTAGCCCTTCTTTGTAAAGGCATTTGACCACTTTTGCTGCTGCCCAGTTGAGCGACTTAATCTTATCCACCTTCTGCTTGGAATCTGTCAGCTTGGGGATGATTGTAATGAAATAAACCTGCGCAACCAGATTTTGGTCAAAAACTGACCTAGCAAATTCCTCTATGGCCTGCTGAAAATGCAGCTTTGTACACCAATTATGCAACAAATGTCTGGTTAATAAAGTGAAGATGTGGACTGAGTGGGAAACATCTAAGAGGCCACATAAATGAGGCTGGCCACATAAATGAGGTAGCTGCCAGGAAACATAAACACATCCATGTATGGATCTTCTTTACGAAACTAAGCCACATCCTCATCAGCAAACATCAACACTTTGGTGCCTGGCCAGCCTGGATTCTGCCAGTAAAGTTTGAAACTAAGCTGTTCTTGAACTGTTATAATCATCCTAGCTGAAAGCAAATGAGAACATTTCAAATGCATGTAAAAACTAGAAATATGACATTACAACATATATACAAGTAGACAATAGTTTGAGGTTATCCTCCAGATATAAGTGATAACAGCCACTCAACCAATCACCCATTAGCTTGATAAGATCAGCAAGCAGCTGTCTATCAAAACAATGAGTTGCCCCTCCTCAGCAAAGAGAGTGCATACTAAACTTTGCAGTGTTGTACCCCACAGCCATTAGCCATTTACAAAGGTAGTACTGTAAGATAGGATAGGTAAATGTCTGCAGTCGCATTACACTCTTAAGACCACACACTCATGTGTAGTATATACATGGAGGCTGGATTCTGCCCCTTGTTAGGGGTGATCAAGAACAGCCGGGTAAGTGCTTGGATTGAGCAAATGCCCAATTCATTTGGCACCAATGGAGATGGGAAAGATGTCACTGATTGGTGCACCTTTGACCACCTGATGTTAAATAACACCAAACTCTTGTGGAACATAAAGTCACAGTGTTTGAACTGTTTCCTGGGGTTGAAGGTGGTGGCTGCATCCAGAACCAAATTACTCTTGCGCAGCAAGAGGAAGAATCCAACAAGCAGTGTGGTCCAAGCTGCTACCTGCACTGATTTAGTCAAATCCACCTGATGAACCAATCTCTGTAAGATCTCAATGGTAATGGGTGCTGCCCATCTTGGGAACACCTTGAATGATCTCTGAATACCGCATAAAGTGTACCTCAGAAAGATGTTGCTATTGTCTAAGGGAGGATGAGCTGCCAGCTGGGCAACACACAATAAACTGCTACAGTAATTTTTGATCATAGAAAATCTCTTGCCTTGAATGAACAAATGTATCACAAATAAACACACTGTTGTGATGTTCAATGGCAGTGCTGGCAGCTTAAACTTTTGAGTGAACTTGACAAATTCTGAGGCATGCAACTTGACATTGGACCATGTACCTTGCTCCAACTGTTGGTGATGAGAGAGTGGCACTGAGCATTAAGATCACTCCATTGCAAAGCTAGAAATAAAAAGAAAAGAAGCATTACCAGTCACATGTAAACAAAACAGGTGATCCTGCACTGACCGGTGGACAAATCTCTTGCCCTTAGTGAGGTGCAAAAATTCATGACATGCATTGCCCCCCAAATACCAGTGCAACAACAGATCTGGAAGCAAGTTCTGCTTGCCCTGTATGTATTGAGCCCTAATCTCAATGTTCTGCTGTGCTGAAAGGAAATCAAGCTCCCTCAGACACCTGGTCATGAACACATCTCTGGAGTGGCCTGAATTAATAGCCATGACCATGTTAGTTTTGTCTAAACTGATGTAGAATTTGTGGTTTGCAAAGTCAGGGAGCCAAACTTTGATGGCCACCACCAGAGTTATCAGTTCCAGGTGTGTGATAGGATGCTGCTCCATATGCAGAAAAACAGGAAAGTGCACATGAAAAAACTGCCTCTGGCACACTGCTCCCCCACATTCAGCGTACCATCAGTATCCATCCATGCACCAATCTCAAACCAAGTGTCTCTGCAAATTGAGAAGGTGCCGCTAACCACAGGCATGACCTTGTGTCACCATTGCAAATCCCTTCAAATCTCCTCAGAGAAAGGAAAGGAACCTACAGAGGGGGAGCCCCACAAGTATTGTAACAAATGTGCAATGAACACCCTCCCTGCATGGATGACCTGAGACACAAATTGCAATTTACCAATGATGGATTCTAGCTGGTGCCTGGAACAGGTAGGTTTGCATAACCAAACAGCTATCAACCGCCTGATTTCCTCCACCCTGTCATCATCAATTGAGATGGTCATGTTCAACATATTGAACCTGATGCCCAGCACTACCATGATATGAGACGGTGGGCAAGCTTTGTGAACCAACTCCTCGATATTCAAATCATGAAAAATATGGCCTTGCAACTCAAAATCTCTCCACACTTTTTGTCCCCGGGCTACCTCAATGAAATTGTCCAAGTAATTGGTACTTGAAGTCCCTGTGCACTGATGCACCCAAGAGACTGTGGTTGTGACCCACTGACAAATGAAGGTTGCTGAAGTGGGCCCCATGCTTAGTACCATTTTGAAAAATATTTGATCCCACCACTCAAAACCCAGTAGGGGCCAGTCTGCTGGGCACATGAAAATTTGTTTGTACACATGACACATGTCTCTCTTGTACATCAGCACACCCGGGCCCATGGCCCTAACCATGTCTTGAAAAGTATCCACTGAAGGATATGCTAGCTTAATGGGCTGGCCCAGATAGCTAGACTTATCGATGCCTTCACTGATGGCCCCTCCCAGTGGGAAGCTCAAATCTAAAATGACCCAACACTCATTGGAATCATGCTTAGGGACTGTATTTAATGGAGATACTACCCACAGAGAAGGGAAAGAGTTGCTATGAAATGGACACAACAGAGTGCTGTACTTGGCTTCTTGAATGAGGTATTCGGCCACTGCACGAGGGTAATGCTAAGCACCACCGTGATTACAGCAGTGCTCCTGCACCAGTTCTACTCTTTGATCATGACTTATGGGCCAACCAAACTGAAGAAATTCGACCACCTGGCTGTCATGATAATCATTTAACAACACCTGCAACAGATCCATGTTCCACTTGAAGAAAAGTGGAATATGCACAGGTTGAAAATTATGTTGGCCAGAAGCCCTCACTCTGTTTACCATCAGCACTCTGTTGATATCAGATTCAAGATTGGCAGCCCATAGGTTTGGCTGCACAGCAGCTTTCTCCGTGTCTGGTGCTACCCACATGTCAGAGTCAGAGTCCTTGCATGCCCTGTCCCCCACCTGATAGCCACAGATGATATCATCGAAATTAGATGAAATAGTAAATGAAGGGATGAACTGAGCCATAGAAATTGGCTCAGCACTTCCCACTTTAACAAACAGGCTGTGCATACATGGTGTCTTCCGGGTGGATTCTTGCTTCTCAATACTCTGCAAGATACCTGTGTAAAGCTGCCTAATTTTTGCAATCGGCACCCCTCTAACTTTCCAATAAGCCAGTTGTTTGAGCAATTTTAAATGACCTACTGTCTCTGACACAGAGGAAGCAGCCAAAATAATGAGCAACTCCCCTGCCACCAACTGCTTGAAGGAGATGTCAGCAAATTTGGGCAAGACTGGCACAAAATGCATGTCCAAATTATTGTGAAGCCATGCTTGTGGCTTATGTATTTTGGAGTTATACTTAGTAAACATTCCTGATTTTAATTTTTGCTTGCACTTACACTTGCCCTTAGTGTGAGACTCCATTGATGAGTCAGTGTCTGTGTCAGAAGATGAACTAGACTCTGAAAACCCACCTAACCTTTGGTCATCATCCTCTGAGGAAGCTGCATCATCAGATGCGAGCCTTCTTTTTTATTCTGGATCTGGAACCATGGAGAATCTCTACTTTTGGTCTTCTTGCTCCCCTTGGCCTTGCATCCTGTGGACACTTCTGCTATCTGCCATGCCTGTGAGGGGATGGTGGATGGGAGCCTGTCCAATATAATGGTGGGATCTGTGGTGTCCAGGTCCTGAAGCCACTGTGGGCTGGCAGAAATGGATGCTGCTTCAGCTGTGTCCCCTGTGTGTACCATGGGCTATGGTACTGGTAATGTAGACCCTGCTTGATGTGCTGCTGGAGCTGGTGCTGCTGCACAAATGGGCAATGCCACAAGCTGAGCATCCTTCAAGCATATTTGTTCTCTTAAATGATTACACTTGCTGGCAAGATTGTGTATGTGCTGGAGTTCAGCTGCCCATGCTGTCTTAGCCTCCTGCTCCTTCTCCAAGATCCTTTCATCCTGCACAAACTGATCATATGGAACCTGATTCCCCATAGATGAGCCTGAAGCCTTGGCACTGGTGGGTGCTAGCACCACCTGCTGTGTGATGAACTGACTCACTGGGTCGGTAGACAAAGAACTAGCTGATGTATGTGAAAATTTGGTACTCACCACCTCAGCTCCCAGATCCAAACCCTCTGTTGCCTCCATTGTATCCAAGTCAAGTGACTGCATTTGAGACTCAGAAACTTGTGTGATATCCAAAAGGTAATCGTCTCCTTCAGCATCTGTTTTGGTGTCAGAAAACACTGGTCTGAGGGGAATAATTGGCCAACTTGTGGGAGCCCTAGCTACTGGGCTACACCCTGCCATGTTTGCCATGGTGTGCTTAATGTTGTTCAAATTACCCAAAGGCTCAGCATGGATAGGATGTGAAGTATTGACTGTAACATCTGATGTCTTCTGTTTAGCTGGTGATTTGGCCACAACCTTGGGCTTTGTTCCCTCTGGCACTTTACTCCTAGGAGGCACCAGCTTGTCCTTTCCTCACAAAGATCTGGCCTTGGTGACTGCTTTTGATGTGGTTTCTTGAAAAGTCACTTTCTTTCACTGTGTCCTTGCCACACTTGTGGACTCAAGAGCCTGCTGAAATGCATGATCCTCATTAAGAACCTGAACATTCTTCTCAGTGGCCTTACCACTGATTCTCTGGCTATGTTTAACCCCCTTAGATGGACTTTGCGAACCTTTGAAAGCAACTTTTCTGCAGGGAGGTTGGCGTACATTCTCCCTTGACTCGGACTTGCTCTCTCCACCTGATTCTTCAAAGTGACTCATGTTACAAGTTTTCTTTGAAGTTTGTTTGGTTCTTGCCATGATAACTCAATCGTGGCAAGTAAAATATAAGGAAAATTAAGCTTAAATTGAGATGAAAAACATGAAAATATGAAAAGGAAAAAATTTTGTTGTAGCAGTTAAAGATGGCATCAAGAAGTGAGTCACATGACACTTTTGGCGGGAGACCAGCTCATTTGATCGACTAATTCCGAAGTTATTGGGTTGGTGTGCTTGTTTGTATGAATTGTCCAAAATTAAGATTAATTTCGTGTTAACTTGTCTTTTCGAAGCAAGTCAAACTTTACTGAAGTTGACCTGACTTTCGCATAAGCTACAGCAAGTGTCATAATCAAACGCACGCGGAAAACGAGGAATTTCATTTACATGAGTTGCACAACACACAAAATGCAAATACTGCGTGTCTGTCAAATACAGCAAATCGAAGCAGAGAAAATGTGACAGAATATTATGTTACAGTACACGGAATTTGTATCAGTTTCGAAACGTCTAGAACAAAAAAGAGGACATAAGAATTTCACGCTGTGCTTTTGATGCGCCATTGTTCCCAAACTGATACAAATTCCGTGTACTGTACCACCTTTGGATGCAAATCTTTTTGTTTCCATAAATGTATTTGCACAGGGAAGACAATGTCTCATTTTCAAACACAGGCACAACGGAAGAAATGAAAGGGCGTAGCTTCATGCTGTGCTCTTCTTCTTCTTCTTTTTTTGAGTGCACAAGCTCAACGTGTTTTCTATTAAATCCTACTGATTTCCAAGTATAGATTTCTATAGTACCCAAAATAGGCTTATTTTATAATACAGGGGATAAAGCCAGCTCCTGAATTGCCTATCAGTTTTGAAACAACAGTTTGTCAAAGGCACAACATTGAACTCTTTTGTTTGCTCTTTTGTTCTGAACGTTTCCAAATTGATAGGAATTCAGGGAACTGGTAAAGAGAAATAAAGGTACATTTTTTATATTTTTTAAGTAAAAAAATGGTGCCAAATTTTATGTTTTAGGTGAAAAATCTCGAAATGTAACATGCAAGAAGAGATTAACCTTTAAAATTAAAATTGACCCCAATTTCAATTTGGTCAAGCATGATGAAAATGTCTTTATTTAATACAATCTTCTCACAAGATGTATCATGCCCATTATTGACATTGCCAATAAAATAAGGTTATAATTTGCCATGTGTCTGCTTATCGGTTGTAACTTGGAACACGATGTCTAAATTGCAGTAGACCATGTTATAAAACACTAACTTTATTTGTCTGTCTGGTTTTCTTGGTACAAATATTACATGTCAAAATGTAGTTATGATACCTTTCACTGATATCTACCCATGAAAAGAACCTATTGTAGAAAATCATATTTGTCACGATGCTTGGCAATAACTTGGCTTGAAGGGTATGAAAATTGCATGATCAACATTGTTAATGTCGCAATCTTTGACCTTATTTCATTGACGGAGGGCGTCGCAATATAACATGAGACAACAGCAGTACAGATAGGGTAAAACTGTAGTCTGCTTATCACACATCAAACTTCAGTTTTTTGGGAACAAACTATGCAATAATATTTCAATTGTACTCAGTAGACATATCTGAAGCATTATTCATGTTGATGGATGAAAGCGTCATTGCAGTGAACAAGCTACTCTTTTGAAAACAAAACTTGTCGTTTAATGTTTTCGACAATAGAATCTCGTGCTGTTTCTTTCTATCGAACAAAAGTGCCTATTGTGGTCAAAATGAAGAGCTACAAACAGATCCTCCAGATCCTCAAACACACTGATTTGCATACTACATGAATCTTCGAAAGGAAACAGAATGGTAGTTGTCAAACGAACCACCAACTGGAAGGTGCAATGCGAGTGACCCAGTACAAAGATGAGCTTGCAAGACATCCAGCTCATTTCATAAACTTTCCGCCCATCCCTAACACAGCTCTCGAACTTTAACGCTTCCAATTCCAAGAAATCAATGAGAGTAGAGTGGCATCATGTCGGTTTATTACAGAAAAAGTTTCAGTCCGGGAAATGCTGGAGTGTCGCCTTAAGTCGATTGCAATAGTATAGGCAGGCCAATAGATGTCTCTGAACTCACTGAAATTTCGCGTCCAAACTATTTAATAGGCCTCTATGATGATTTCTTGATCTGTTTTAGTAACGCTACTAGATCTGCGTTAACCCAACAGAAAACGCTTCAAAACGAGTGCAGTTATTCAGGTTGTTGCGTTAATGGATTGGCGTTATGAAAACATTGGGATTACGTGCAAATGGTAATTAACTGACGAAAGGTTTTACCCCAGTTCTATATTTGCAAAGATAATATCTATTGTTGAATGAATCTAATACATTGATCATCGGGAAACAATGACAACAGAACGAAAGCATTGTTGTATCATGCACGACGCATTAGTGAGTATTCAGTGCTTCATGCAGCAAAACAGATGTAAAGCTTTCGTCAGTATTTTTACACACATTCTCAATGCTGTTGTTTTGAACATACAGAACTTATTTCTGGAATTGTAAAATGTGAACCATTTCATAAGGTTAACCCAATTTATTTCACTAGAAAATCACAACCATATCATAACCTTCTATTATTTGCAGGACTTTCCATAATGGAAAGTTGACCCGGCGTTGACCCCACAAAATTGAAAAAAAAAATTTCATTAACTAATGTTTTGTTTTCGTGAGCTGGGAAAGTCCCAAATTTAGCTCCTTGTATTTTTACCACAGTATTTTGACATAACGTCATCCCTCTTTTTTATTTCTATTTTAATCCAGCTGACAAATGCCACGGTGGTAGATTTTCCCATGGGTTGGTTCCCTTGCTGCACTCACACAGTTATTTATTACGGCTTTCTTCAGATGTTGCGGAGCGAAGGGCCTGGATCGCCTGAATGTTGAGGCTGGCTATACATGTACATTAAATGTACTCAAAACAAACTTGTTTAGTGCGTAACCAAGTTATTTATGTGAGAAACCAACAGCTGCAAAATAGCGAAAGACTCATCTGTAATTCACAGTGGATCATTAATTGTCAAAAGAATACAAAAGAAGCTCTATTTATCAAAACAATAGAAACCTTGGCCATGTCCTTTCCCTGGCATCAGCATCCATTTAATAAATCACTGAAAGATCTAGAAATGAGTGATATTTTAGAATTTTTTGTCCACCCCTCTCCAACCCCTCTCCAACTTAAGAACAAAATAAATTCATGCTGTGTAGCTCGAATGAAAGACACAGCGTAAAAGTTTATTGTTCACAAATCCTATGAGTTTCTCGAATGCATGCTATTTGGTGATGGATCATTGATTTGACCGCCTGCACAATGACATATGTACCCGGGCAGTTTTGTATAATTTTATTTACAGTCCCACATAGTGGATCGAGTTTGCTGACCCTACAATTGAGAGTACACACACCTGTGACCTAATTTATCTCTGAAAGATTTATGCGTTAACGTTCTTGTATTTTGGTCTGGTGTAGTTGCGGAAAATACTATCAATCAATTTTGAAAACATTTTAGAACAAAGGATTTCTCGCTACGCCTAAAGGGACACAAAAACTGGTAGGATTTTAATTGGCTAAAATGTTTTGATTTTCTGGTTGGTAAAAATAATTATTTAGAGAATTGTTGTATATGTTTTACCACTAATTTCGAACTACAATAGTTGCCCAGCTATGACGCAAGTTTTCCAAGTATTTAAGGTCAAAATGTGAAGATCTAATTCCTGTGACGATTTTGTCTAAGAGACTTAAAAGCAAAACCTTTTTTCAGTCCACAATAATATAACAAGCCTCATAAGTGAAAAATTTAATTAAATTCTAATTTAAAGGACAAATGTCTGCTGTTTTGAAATTAGACAATGGAAATTCCAACTGGCCACTTGAAGGGAATGGCATAATGACTGTTCCCAATTTTATTTATAGAAACTGAACTAGCAATTTTGCCTTTTGAATAAACACATTTAATCGGATAGAACAATTTAATCATCATTCTGTGTTGCATATTGCTCACAATTAATTTGAAATCAGTACAATAGGATTTTGGGATCAAAGGTCAATGAGTACAACCTTAGTATTCGGAGATAAGAGCCAGTGAGTGTGCTTATTGTGGAGAGTTTATCTGCACAAGCTTACCTCATGATTGATAACAAAACTTGTATTTCTCTTTGGGTAAATGTAGCCTGTACTCCCACAGATAACAGAGAGACATGACTAGACCCAAGTACGCCGATTTTTTTGCCAGTTATTAATCACCATTGTATAATTAATTTAATTTTACATTTTTTTCTTTCCACCTTCTTCTTTTTATTTTTATACTTTTTGAAGAAGAGTAGGAGTAGAATTTGCATTTCAATTTGATAACAACACAGCACATGAGATTTCTATAATGAAAAACACAGCGTGAAACGATATTGTTCCGAAACCAGTGATAAAATTTCTATCTTCTAGGTCTAGAACATCAGCCTGTGCTTTTCACACAAACATTTGGTTTCCTTTTTTTTTTTTGGAATTTCGATAAATTCCTTTTGATGTTTCCATATTGCGCAATTAAACAAAAGCCTGAAAAATATGCTACAGCGATATATTTGCAAAGCAATATGTCTAAATCATTATTTATTGCCATGCCTAAAATGTCATCATGACCGAAACTGGTTTGGCTACACCTTAGATTACAATTTATAGTATTACACTTTTTTTTTAGGAATGGGAGAAAGGAAATTTAACATCAAGGTTAAAATATTTTTTCGAAAATGTGTGAAGAATTACTGAAGATACATGATCATCAAAGACGCTATTAAAGACAGTCTTAGGAGATCCTTTATTTGCCGTGCAATTGCATTAGAAACGCAAGAACGCGCAGGACTGAACTTGGCATTTGTTGCCTTTATGCGATTTATGCTGTTGCAACTTCTGACTAACTGCATCAGCTGATTTCAGCTGCACCTGCCCTATCCGCTGTGAAATTCTCGGCTGCAGCATGACAAAGAACTGCAGGGTACATGATAAAAAGTGACCTCAATTCCTGACAAAACATTTATAAAGAACGGTACTGAATATACACTAAACATGTTATGTTAATTTAATCAATTTTATCATTTCATTTTATATCATCAGATTGAACAGAAATAATTTGTCACTTATATCTTTATATTTCATTTATTATATTATAAACTTTTTGAATTTTTTAAAAAGATGTATCAATGTTAAAACTCAAAATTGTACTTTATATTGCTTTTTGGATTGGCGGATCTAGGGGGGCGGGAGGCGCCCCCCCCCCTCTACGGGCCAAAATTTCAGCTTTTGGGGATTTTTGCGCTAAAATCGGGTAAACATTGGGGCGCCCCAAGGTTGGCGCCCCCCCCTACGAGAAATCCTGGATCCGCCAATGTATTGTATGCTTTGGTACAACATGGTTTGCGGTCGGATACAGTCATGTTTATATTTAGTCATTCCCTAAATAGACTTTTATTGTCGTAGACATTTGACCAAACAAAGGTCTTTTATGCTAGGCACGTATGTTTAAAAAAGTCATTTGATTCGTAAAAGGATGTTACATTTAACTGTAATATCTCCTACAGATTGATCCAAAATTCAGATAACTCACTTCTACATAAATCGTCCAGGGGCCGAAGGGATGTCACATAAATAAAACAACTGTTCAGCTTGACGTTTAGTAAGGTTTCCCAGCACCCCAAAATAAACTCACACATTCATTTGAAAGATGTATGTTTATAGTAAAATTGTGTGTTTCTTTGATTTTTGGAGCATGACTAGGGGCGGAGAAAAGGGCATGGCAACAGAATTAACATAGGCACAAATTTACATGCACCCAGCTGATTTCTATATTTAGTACTGTGTGGCCGCTTGACTACACGAGAAATCTGACAGCTGTCAAACTTCCTCTTTTCTCTATTTCATACTTTGTCCTCGCAAAAAAGATATATTTTCCACAATTAACTAAATGGTAAGATCTGAATGTACTTTCGTACGTTGACAAGGTGTACTTTCTGTAGAAAATGCCACTGGAAATGTTTTTATTGTTGTAGGGGGCTGATGCGGTGGGACCACACTTGTTTACCAGTTTAGCGGCAAAGTCACGTGACTAATGGTAAATGACATTGTGAAAAGTTCGAAGTACAATTTGCATGTTTTTCAGCAGCACAAAGTGCCTATCAGACATGACACACTTGTGAAGGAATACAAGAGGTATGTCTTCTATTTGTGCATTGGTATTTGTATAAGTTGCAGGGGTGCATGCTGCACAGAAGAGCTTCAAAGTGTTGGCACGGTGTCAGCCGGAATTAGGTCATCAGCTGATCGCTGTCAAGGACTTCACAATATATTTGAAACACGGTTCACTCGCATTTGAGCCATGGAATGGGAAGGTTTGATGGTTTAACAGTCAGAAGTGTGACAGGAGTTTGTTAGAGGGTAGGTATGAGTTTACCAACAATGGCTAGCGTGTAGTTGAGGAATATAAAGGGTTACTCAATCAGCTGTTATTGATCATCATTAAAATGGCCTCCACCGGCCTTGCGGCGCGACTTCAATTTCCAGCGGTATTTTACATAGTTTCATAGGATGTTCATTTTAAAGGACCATCGTTGGTGAAGCAGGACATATTAAATGTTGTTTATTTTCAATAACCGGTGCAATTAGTCGCATAGATTTGGCTACATAGGCTTTATAAAAGTGACCTACTTTTAACAGCTGACAAATGAGCCAGCAATAAGACAAAGGCTTTGTGTAATAATTCACATTCATGGAAAGGCAGATTCATTTGGTGATTAATTTTGCAATCTTTTTCGACATAATATGAGGATAGTTAGTGAGAAAATAGATCAACAGTGTAAGTATACAGGAATTATGAGAAAAGCATGGCTTTAGAGCTATTGTGCAATCTGCCTTACTTCTAGGAATATAATTTCCAGAAACAGGATATTCTTCAAACGAATTGTTTGGAATACACCTAGATCTAAAGTATCTGGATTAATAGAAAATAAATGTGTTTTGTAATGTGTTATACATTACTGAAAGTTTAAATTGGTGACAATTTGAGTACTTCAGTTGTAGGCGTTTTCACGTGTTGGAGCGAGGGTGGGGAATTTAGGGGATTTTCAGTTGGTCAGATGTGTACCCGTGGTAGAGGCACATGATGTTGGCAAAGTGATACAATTTAGTATAAATAGTAGGATATTAATTTTACGTTGAGATTGGTACACAAATTAATTGAATGCGGTTCTTGATTGAGCAATTTGACATGGCAAAACTTTGATGTACATGCAATTGCCATTGAGATTGGTACACAAATTAATTGAATCCGGTTCTTAATTGAGCAATTGGACATGGCAAAACCTTGATGTACATGCACTTGGCATTGATATTTAACATTCCTTGTTGGAGAAATGCCTCTGTGAAAATGCCTTACCGTGAAAAAAGTAAAGTAAGTTTTGGAATTTGTAACTGTTGAGGGTTTAGGTTTTGCAGCATGTTAGATGTTTGTAGATGTGGTTTACGTTTGGGAACCAGTTCAAGCCAGATGACCATGCTCCCTTTCTCTATGTGTCACTCAATCCATCGCAACATCTGTCTGCAAGAAATACTCGGAAACGGTAAAAACAGAGAAGTCTTCTTTGTTTGACTGTATCTACCGCAATCAGAATTTCCTTTGCAATTGATTTTGGCCATAAATTGAAGGATGAATTTATTTTGTTTAAATCATGATGGAAACAATAATCGATTCCGTAAAAATTATTTTATTGGACACATTTTGAAATTACTCACGGTACAGTAGAAATTGCACTTTGTAAAAATTTATTGGTCCTGTTGGTGTGTCCAGTTGTATACGTGGACTTTATTTTGGAAGTTCACTTTAAAGTCAAAAAGTGAAATTTAGAGAGCAAATATTTGTCGATCTCGTGTCAATGTAAATGTAAAGGTACAGAATGGCTTCTCCCAGGTTCTCCCTCTAGTTCCGCGAACAGATAACGCCGACACAGTAGGTTAACGTTGAATATAATTTATTGCTGGAATCTGTAGATCTTACAAGTAATACTGATGGTCTCTAGCCTGCTGCCTGGTCCCAAATCCTCTTCTCAGAAGGCTGGAGGTGTGTGCTTTATATATGCAGAGACATACACAGGGGCAGATGTTTACCTTTTAATTATTTAAGTGGATT